>CAUYRT010023869.1:0-30013 GCA_963574885.1 Lepilemur ruficaudatus
TTGCAGTCCCACCAGCAGTGCATGAGTGTTCCTGTCTCTCTGCATCCACGCCAACATTTATTGTTTTGGGACTTTTTGATAAAGGCCATTCTCACTGGAGATAAATGATATCTCATTGCGGTTTTGATTTGCATTTCCCTGATGATTAGAGATGTTGATATGCATGACCTCTTGTCTGAGCATCTGCATCAGTGCAGTTTAGGGCTTGAAGGTACCCTGGGTGATGACTGGTCCTTCTCCCGGCAGTTGTGGGCACTTCCTGATTTGCAAGACCTCCATCCTTACCCCTTTCTTTTGTACTTCCTCCTTTGTTCTGAAGTACTCTCAGTTGCCTGGAGTTGTGTCTTTCCCCCCTAGTTTGTTGGAGGCACTGAGGTTCTGGGGAAGGGTTGGGAATCATGATGGTAGGCTACAGCCCCTGCTCATGTGCTCATTTGCATAGCTGAGTGACCTGGAGAAAGTCCTTTATGCATAGCACTGCCTCCCGCCTCCACCCCCGGCCAGCCCTGCCCTAGCCCACATCTTGGTGGTTCTCAGAAGTAATCCCTGCCACTACTGAGTCATAGCTCAGATGAAATGATATCAGGTGAAGTGAAAGTGCTTTGTTACCCAAAAATGTGAGTTGTTGTTACTGATATCTATCAAAGTCTTCTTGAAGAGAGAGGGTGTCTTCTGTGTGTCACGACACCAAGCATGCTAAGAGTAGAAGATGCTTGCACTTCTGATTTCACAATGAAGTGGATTCTCCAGGGATCACTCCCCCAACAACATCCCATTGTCTTTGATTAACACTCAGGTAATTCAGTTGCTTTGAGATATGTTTTAACAAATCGGTCTTTCTCCTTTGATTCCTTTCACATCTCCACTTAAAGGGGCTCTTCATGTTTGGCATCATTAAATAAATTCATTAATTGTCCCATTTTGTAGGGTCAGTGTGTCATTTCATTGATTAAAATCCATGCCTCAAACTGAGCCCAGAAACCCTAAGAGAGCCAGAGCAGACTGTGAGGCTCCAGTGGAAAAATGCTCCATATGCGCTTCCCCCAGAAACAGACACCGTGGTGTTCTGCACCAGCTAATGTAGTCCCAGTGCCAATTCATACCTGAGAACTTCTCTGGAATGTAGGTCACATTAGGGCTTCAGAATCTGGTGTAGGCTCCTTCATACAAAGCATGGATGCATCTTGCCAAAGAATAGCAAGGGGCTGGAGGAAGTATAAAACTGGGGCTGATAAATAGGCCCATCTCCTTCCTGCTCTGCCCCCTCTCACAGACTTTGAGCTTTCTGTGTTGCTGGAGGTGTCCCTAGTTTGGAAAGGGACACAGGAAAGCCCTTGTTCTTCATGCTGTACTTGAATACTAGGGTTAGCCATATTTGTTATGGTCACCTCTACTTTGTATTTCATATATGGAGGTAGAGGTCTTGAGTCTTCTGTCAGTCAACATTTGTCAGATATTTACTGCATTCCGACCATGTACCTCGCACTCTTCTAGCTTCTGGGAATGCATTAGGTAACTAGATTAGATAAGGCCTTAGCCTAAATGAGTGTATCTATTTATTCCATTTTCTTTCTTTCTTTCTTTCTTTCTTTCTTTCTTTCTTTCTTTCTTTCTTTCTTTCTTTCTTTCTTTCTTTCTTTCCTTCCTTCCTTCCTTCCTTCCTTCCTTCCTTCCTTCCTTCCTTTCTTTTCTTTTCTTTTCTTTTCTTTTCTTTTCTTTTCTTTTCTTTTCTTTTCTTTTCTTTTCTTCTTTCTTTTCTTCTTTCCTTTTCTTTTCTTTCTTCTTTTTTTTTTTTTTTTTGACAGAGTCTCACTCTGTTGCCTGGGCTAGAGTGCCATGGTGTCAGCCTACCTCACAGCAACCTCAAACTCCTGGGCTCAAGCGATCCACCTGCCTTAGCCTCCCAGGTAGCTGGGACTACAGGCATGTGCCACCATGCCCGGCTAATTTTTTTTATTTTTAGTAGACATGGGGTCTCCCTCTTGCTCAGGCTCGTCTCGAACTCTTGAGCTCAAGCAATCCTCCTGCCTTGGCCTCCCAGAGTGCCAGGATTACAGGCGAGAGACACCGCGCACCTGGCCTATTTGTTCCATTTTCAAGTGGTTAGATCACAGTGTTTAAAGTAACATCCTTACCATGAATTCTGTTCTATGTAAACCCATTAGCATTGAGTGGAAAAAAGGTCGATTCGTCACAACACACTATACCCCTAATCCCAGCCAACTGGTTGGCAGGTGTGTGCCATTGATCGTAAGGGTCTAGAGAAGTTATGAGTTGCTCTGGACAATTTGTCACCCATCAGTGAACAGCTTTTTATTTAGCATCCTCTGTGTGCCTAGCAGCATGTAGAAAACCATTTCAGAATTTATGCCCTGCCAGTGCCCAATTTCATTAGAGCAGCACAATCTGTGTGCTCTTTTAGTCAGAGAAGATGGCCTAATGTGTATATATTTATAAAGCAAAATAAGAAACATTCATTTGAGCATTGTTAACTGCCAGAAGGATATTAGGTGCTGGGAATTTAGACATTGTAACAGATATAAAACTCAGTCCCGAAACTCCAACATTGAAGAAATAACATTCCAAATTTTTTTCCATAAAGCTGCCCAATTTCCTTCTCTGATCCCTCTTGCCACTGATGTGGTGGAAAACTTAACCTCCCCTCTTGGGGTTCTGGGATCATCCCCAGGACCAACCTGCTGGGGACATGGTCTCTTAGCCATCTCTGCAGGACCGGTGGCTCTCTGATGCCTCCCTGCCACATACAGGACTCAGGAGTTGTGTGTGCCTCTGTCTATCCAGATCCTCCTCCTGGGGAAGTTGTGCTTCTGGGGTGGCCGTGGTACCAAGAATTGAGGCCCAGGCTCCTACTCCCTTAAATCTCCAGGCTTCGCTGGTCTCTGCCCAATCCTCTGTCTCATCCCATATTTTCAGGCAGTTTCTGCTTTTTATACTGCCGTATAACCTTCCCTGAGGCACTAAGCAGAGTTTACTCCATGGGAGAAAAAGAAAGAGGCAATGCAAAGAGAAGAATACAAATTTATATCTCAAAATATCATTGAACCCTAAGTCTGTAAAGATTCACTAAACATACTGGCATAAATTACCTATTCAATCCTCACAGCGACCTCATGGGTTTGTTACTGTTCTCTCCATTTTTCAGATGTGTAAACAGGCGTAGGTTACATACTTGTCATACAGACAATAAGTGAATTCATGGTAGATTCATTGTTTCTACTCCATTCCAGTGAACTCTGTGCCTCACAGGGCTTCTTCTCAGGTGTCCTAAGGTTTATAAAGCCACCCCTGATATGTAGCATTAATAAACACGACAGTTTGTTTAGCGGGCACTAGAAACATCTAGGTAAATGGTGCATTTTGTTGTATTTATCCATATTTTTTAAGAATGTAATTTTTTTATTTTTGAATTTCAGAATATGGAGGTACAAACATTTTGTTACATATATTGCCTTTTCACTGCCTAAGCCAGAGCTACAAGCGTGCCCATCCCCCAGACACTGCGCTCCACATCCATTAGTTGTGAATTTTTTGAAGGTTACATTTTACCAGTGTCCTTTTTACAGCATCTTTTTTAAAAAGTTTCTTCATCTCTTACCTTTTCAGTCTCACTCTGTACCACCTAGTATTATGATCTGCCTATGAATGATTAACAAGAGGAAATGATTGGTGAATTAAACATATGTTCTTAACTAGGGCATAAAACTTCATTTTATGACTAGGCTCTTCCCCATTTCTGAAATGAGGCCAGAAGTGCCTCATGGAAATATAACTGCCCCCTGCCCCCAAATATGAGAGATGACCATGGTGATAAGGAAGAAGCTTGGAGCCCCTGCATCTAAGATGCACCAAGAGAAAATGCCTATTCTGAGGATGAGGACCGGGAAAGAACATAAATCTGAAGCGCTAATCTCCAGAAAGAGCAACCTTCCCACACCTTCTCTAACCAGCCAGCACACCCATGGTAGTAGCTTAATAAGAAACCCCAACTGCCAGGGGGCCTAAAGTCCCAGCTCCCTACCAGTTGACTTCTTTGCTTTCGTTTTGTTGGATCAATCTCTGACTCTTGAGACACATAGGACACATCTGGGGAAGTGTGTAAATAGTGATAATCAGAGTAGTTCTAATAATAGTATTAATATATGCTCTGAAGTATTCAGCATGGACAGATTTTCCCTGGGCTTAGGAATGGACTACAATTTCCCACTTTAAAATTGCTACTTATGTGACTTATGAGAGTAAAGGAAACTCTTCTGATATTTTATTTTTTGTGTAATGAAAAGTGCAGCCAAAAGAAGTTGAGAGAAAAAAGATGGACCAACCAGAAAAAACAAGTCCTTTTGGACTCCTTTCCATGCCTTAGAACTAAACTATTTTCTAAGCATCTAAAGTGAATTGTGTGGGATTTTTCATTTTGAGTGAGCCTCTGGATGGAATATCAGATACTGTAGTTCAATGTCTTTTTTTATGGCAAAATATACATAAAGTAAAATTGGCCATTTCAATCATTTTTAAGTGTATGATTCTATGGCATTAAGTACATTCACATTGTTGTGCAACCATCACCACCATCCAACTCCACAAGTTTTTCAACTTCCCAACTGAAATTCTATACCCATTAAATAATAACTTCTCATTCTCCCTTCCCCCAGCCCCTGGCAACCATCATTCAACTTTCTGTCTTTGTGAATTTGACTACTCTAGGTCTGTCATGTAAGTGGAACCATTCTATCTGGTTTTGAACCAAAATTTTAAACATGGTTCTTCTTCTACATTTCAGTATTGCTAATAATTTTGTAGTTTATCTACTTGCATTATTTCCATACTGTCTGTTAAAGAGCTAGTAGAGCACGGTGGCTTAGAAGGTGGATTTAGATGCTAAACCTCCTAGGTTCAAATTCTGACTACCTTTTAGTATTGATGAAGATTTGGGCAAGTGGATGAACCTCTCTTTGCTTTGGTCTTCTCAGCTATGGCACAATGGTGAAAATTCTACCTACCTCAGAGGGTTATACTGAGAGGTAAATGAGTTAATAAGAGTATAATGCTTCAGAAAGTGGCATGTGATAAACACTCAATAAATGTTAAGTGCAGGAAGAGCAGCTCTACTGCCACCCAGGAGTGACCACCGTTTTAGAACCGTGCTTATTACACCACATGGCTGCCCTTGTTGAAATGTTTTGGAAGAACATAGTGAGGTAGTCAGACTCCAGCATGGTCCCCTGTGGCCCCTGCCTCCTGATATTCACACCCTTGGGTAGTCTACTCTCATGTTGTACCATAGTGGGTCATTGTGATCATCAGGATACAACAGAAATGATAGCAGGTCGTTTCTAAAATTAGATTATAAAAATCACAGATTTCTGTTTGGTTTCTTTGCCTCGGGTCACTCGTTATGGAGAAGCCCCCTCCTCTTGTAGTAGCCCTATGGAGAGGCCCTCATACCAAGTAACTGCAGCCTCTGGCAGACCCCAGTGAGTGACCACATGAGTGAGCTTAGATCCTCCAGCCTTTGTCCGTCTTTGAGTTGACTGTGGCCCCTGCTGACAACTTGACTGCAACCTCATGAGACACCCTGTGCCCGAACCATCCAGCAAAGACACTCCCAGATTCCAGACCCTCAAAACTGAGTGAAATAATGTTTGTTGTTTTAAGCTGTAAATGCATTAAGCAGCAATAGATAACAAATGCACATGGTTTAGCTCTCTATCTGTGGATCTGCCTATAATGATGTAACTTTGAGGCTGTGGCTGTTGGTATTTCCGATTTTAGCACTGAGGAAGTAAGTGAAGAATTTATTTCCACACTTGCCCTTGCTCACATAGATGGTAAGCGCCTTGGGCGTAGGAAATCCTCAGGACCCGTGACAATGGCACATGGAAGGGGCTCTGTAAATTATGTGTTTAATTAATGATTAAATGCATTTTATCCACATAAAGAAAAGTCAGTTAAAGCATCTACTTATTCAAGTCTGTTTTGTGAATATAAGAGGAAAGTTTGAAACATATCTGAGTAGTTATCTGAATTTTCCTCTTGTTTGGATCTTTGAATTTTAAAATTTTCTTCTAACTTCACCACATGATCATGACTTATTATGCTTCATGTTGGATAAACTTAACAATTTCTTTTAAACAGTGCTGTTGTTTGGGAAGGGCCTGCTAGAGAGACCACAGAGTTAGCAGTCATCTGGATGGAAAAGTCAGTGTACTGGTTTTTTGTTGCCATCATAACAAATTACTACAAACACAATGGCCTTTAAAACCATAAATTTATTATCTTACAGTTCTGGAGGTCACAAGTCCAACACAAATCCCACTGGACTGAAAATCAAGGTGTTGGCAGGACTGTGTTCCTCTGCAGAGGCTCTGGGGGACAGTCTGCCTCCTTGCCTTTGGAGGCCGCTTTTGTTACTTACCGCGTGACCCATCCCTCCTGCAGACCAAGATGGTTTATGTCCATGAGGAATTTGAGTTGCAGGAATCATCCTAATTCCTGACAATGTGATCGAGTCTTGGAATGTGAATAACAAGACTGGTCCTAGTTCATATTGCATAGTTCCTTTCTAATTACAGCTATTGGAAATCGTGTCAGATCCAGAAATTTTATTCAAGGTTCAGATAGCTGTGTGACCAAATAAAAACAGGACTAGGAGAGAGTTTTTTTCTCACCACTTTTCTTGCTTCAAAAAAGAAAAAGCTAGATATAACAAATGTAAGAGAAACACCTTCCAACTACCTCAGGTAACATAGGATGATGTAAGAATTTAGAGTTGTGAGGTATTATGGAAGAAGTCATGGAATAGATGATTTTTATTTGGTGTGCATAATAGTTTTTAAAATTGAATTTTTATACCTTAAGGCAGGGTATACATAGGACTTGAGTTTTCTGCCTTTATTTTTGAAAATTTTATTTGGATGTTAAGCTCTGAGTAAGTTTTATACGGTTAGAAAAGACTGTAAACCACCTCTAGCCCCATAAACCCTCCCATACCTAAATTGGCCTGTAACGCTGTGGGAGGGAAAAAAAACTGCTTGTAATTGGAAATCAGTGGTGCAAGATGGAGAATCTATTTCTTTTTGATTCCTTCAAGGTACAAGGTAAGACACCTAGAAACCTAAGGCTGTGAAGCCTTTGCTGTGTTATTTCCCTCCCGTGTATCCAGCTTACCCCTTGTGTTTCATTCAATGAATCAGTGGTGGTTTACTGCAAGCCTGCTGCATGTCTGGCCTCTTCTTAGGCACTGGACATGCACAATAAGCTAGATTTGTGCTACTTTGCTGCACAGTTTGCCTGTAAACAAATAATGCCTAGGTATAGGGATGATGTCCTCAAGATGCTCACAGCCTAAATTTAGGGGGAGATAGGCATGAGAAAAATCCACAGTGAAATTAGGGATAAAAGAGAGAAACAGTAAAATGCTGTGGGAGTGCAGAGGAAGATTGATTAACTGGTTCTCTTAAAAGGTCTTGCAGCAGTGGAGGCGTTTAAGTTGGGTCCTAAAACGTGAGCAGAATTTCTTAGGAGGAGAAGGGGGACAGGGTGTCCAGGCTGAAGAAACCAGTTGTCATAAGTGTTGTAAGTTTTAAGTTAAGTATTAATTATATAAATATGCTAAAAGATTATGGAGTCATAAAGTTAGAAATGATCATCTAAATGGTTTTATCTCACCACTCCCATCCAGGGGATTCTGGATAAGTTGGAATGTTTTCATTTTAGTCATAGACAAACAACCTCAGACCAGCTTAAGTGATAAGAACAAGAGAATTTATTGGTTCACACATCTCAAAAATACAGGGTTAGCTCAGGCTTCAGATTTAGTTTGATAAAGGCTCTTGGTAGCAAAATGGCTGCTGAGTGGCAAGTGTCAGATTGACATACAGTCTGGAAGAGGAGATGATCCCTTCCCCCCAGCTGTCAAGCAGAAGTCTCTGGGTTTAGTCTGTTGACCCAGTTTAGGACACATACTCACAGATTCCCTCCCAAACCAGTCTCTGCAGTTAGAGGAACACCATTTGCTGATTGGTTTAGACTCTGGTTACCACCTGTCACTGCAGCAGGTGGCCAGGTGTAGGCTGATTGGATTAGGCCAGTCAAGGCTCATTGCTAAACCTTGGGCTTGAGGCCAGTTTCTCCGTATCACATGGCCACCTCAGTGGATGGGACAGTGGTGGGAATAAGGGGAAAGGGTGCTACCAGTCCAGCCAACACTGTCCAGTTACAGAGGTTTGCCACAGAAGCCTGGGTGGACCATTACATTTCAAGTGGGCGGGCTTCCTTTGCTCATGAGCACCGACCTCATGCCAGCCACAGCGCTTGGAATTTCACCTAATGGTCTCTAATTCTTAACAACGGTTCCTCGAGGTAAGTGTTTGGTAATTTCCAGCTGTAAAAACTGAGAGTCAGAGACAGAAAATAACTTGACCAAGCTACACACCTAATAATGGCCAAACCAGAATTGGAACCAGAAACCTCTGTTTCCAGAGATTGGATTCTTTCCATGGTATTATCATGCTCTAGGAGGTAGCTGCTGCTACATTTGGAAAGCTCTGATTGTTAGGGCCGATGTGTGTGTGCATGTTGTTTGGTTCAGTTTGTCTATTTGTTTAATAATATAAAGCCAGGCTTGCCTTCTAGTAATTCTTCTGCATTTATTCTAGTTCTGAGGTATAGAGCAGTGGTTCTCAAACCCAGCAGAGCCTAGTAAAACATGTAGTTTCTTGTCCTCTATGCCAGATCAACTGAATCAGAATCTGGTGGTGGGACCTTAGAAACTGTGTTTTTTTTTTTAAAGAAAAACATTGCAGAGATGATTCTGTGGTACAAATGGATTTGGGAACTCCTACTTTAGAATATAACCAATCTTTTCTCTCTTCCATATTACAAACCCACAAGTATTTAAGACTGTGGTCACATCTCCCTTGGGTCTTTGCTTCTTCAGGCTCTAGTATGGTACTTAAGAGCTGGGACTTGGGAATCAAAAAGACTGAGTTCACATTTCATCTCCACTCTTTATAAGTCATATGCCTTGGGCAAGTCTCTTAATATTTTTAAGCCTTAGTTTTCTTATTTGTAAAGTGAGAATAATCAACTTATATCAAAAAAAGTTGAGAGGAATAAGTTAAGAAAATGGCATTCTTAGCATGAAGCCTTAGAAACACAGAAAGGTTTCAATGGATATTACTCGTTATTAATAATTGTTAAACTTCCCTGGTACCTTTAGCTCCTTTAAATTATGTGTTTTCAAGATCCCTATCTTTTACCTCTAATTTTCAACGTTTTCTAATTTATCTCTTAAAATGTGATTACCCCTGCCCCTTCTGAAAGGGTAGTGGTGGGATGCAGATGTCAGCACAGAACTCTAGACATCTGACTACATCAGCAAACCATAGGCCTGTAACTTTCTGTGGTCTGAGTGCAAAGTTCATCTGGATGCAAATATTCTATGGGTATTAAACATCTTGGAATTTCCCATCTTTAAGTTCTTTTCTCTTGGGAAATTTATCCATGGATGATTACAGGAACATCTGGATTCTTAAAGATTTTTTGGACATTCTTCAACTTGGTTTCCAGCCTAAGCTGTGTTTGGAGGCATCAATATGAATTGGTTTCATCATAAACGTGTGTTGTTTCCAAGACTGCTATGATCCAGTTTATCTCATATAGATCTGTCAGCATTTTCCTATTCATCTATAAGTGATGACTTATTTGAAATGAGGTAGACTCTCCAGTGGAGAGCCAACTTGTCCCACAATGTATGCATTGACATTTACATATAATGCAAATACATTCATTTATTTCTATTTATTTTTGTCTCTTGATTCTCAAATACATGTTCATTTGCTGTATCTGCCTGTACCAGTCTTTTTTGTTTGTTTGTTTTGTTTTTATCGGGGGAAAACTACAAAGCATTTACAGTACAATGTTTACAGTCACGATTTGTAGTGAGCTGATTTCCCCTGTACCAGTTTTCTTTAAAAAATCTATAAGGCAAGACTGTGACTATTTTCAGACCCATGAAGATCACAGGTAGCCTGTTTGAGGCACTTAGCATATTCTCTTTGATGACACATTGCTGCCAGCCTTGCTATTGGGTTGGGTGAAACACATTTATACTGGAAGAACTGAGAGGGGAGAAATGGAGACTTTCTGTTCTGTAATGGTGTACAGGGTGGGTCTTTTAGGACAGTAAAGCCTTCGCTGAAGATCATGAAAAGGCCCAAATGTTACATGTTTCAGTCAGCTAATTTTGAGGCATTTACTACTGGCCTTAAAATTGTATGTAATTTTGTTTATGGTATCATAATAGTATAAAAGCAGTTGCGCTCACTAGAAGGCTAAGTAAGTAATCTATAAAACTTGGACCAGCTACAGGAATAACAGTACAGTTGCATATAGCGGAAATGTATTTGGGGGTGGCTGTCTTTGATTAAAATGCCAGAAAACAAACTCAGGTACTTAAAGGAAAATTCCCGAGTACCAGCTTCACTCAGCTCTCCTCATTCTTCTAATGACTAGAGGAGAAAAACAGTTATGATGGGAACATTTCTCCAAAAAAAAAATTTTTTTTAATGATTCCTAATATTCCCAATTCCAGTTTCAGTGTCTCTTCCCCCAATCCCTTGAAGAAATGAAGTGAACAAGAAATTATATGTTCAAATTGAGGTGAAAAAACTTGTTGGTTGTTTAAAATGTAGCAGGCACAAAGTTAAACACTAAAAATGACCCTGAAATGTTTATGAACTGCTCTCTTACAACCTGCCAGGGGAGTAAGTTCCCTTGTTCACAGTCACTAATATGTTATTTAAAAATAAATTTTAGTCGGGCTCATATTTTGAACAAGTATTAATCTTAGCACCTGGGATTCAAGGATTTACCTCTGAATGGTACAGTGATAGGCTGGGAAACAGACGATTGCTTTAATGGAGGCAGGTTTCAAGTGGAATGGGATAGGCATGAGAAATGGGAGCCAGCAAGGGGCTGAAGTTCAAGAAAGTTGGAAAGGGTTTAGAAAGAAGAGAATATTGGTGTAGGGATTTTAATAATTTTTCAGGCAAAAGAAATAGAATATACAGAAGTTTTTAGCTGTGAGAGGATATACCACATTCAAAGGTGTCATTAGGAATTATTATTATTGTTATTAGGAATTATTAGAGTTTAAAATGAGAAGGAGGTAACCAGAAATGGGGTTAGATAGAAAGGGAAGAGCCAAGCATTGAAAGCTGAATGCCTTGTAGAAGAGTTGAAATTTGTTTTAGTGGTGATGAGGAGCCCTTGAAGAATTTTGCATAGAGGGTTATCCTGCAAGATTGAAAGATTACTGTATTAGCAATGCGGAGATTAGAAGAGGAGAGTTTAGAAGTCAAGAGGCCTGAATGGAGTACATTATATTGGTCCAGATGAGATGATGCTGACATAAATTGGAGCAGCAGTTTGGAGATGGGAACAAACGAACAGATTTGAGATGGAATTAGGAAGTGGATTGGACAGGATTTGGGATTTGATTACACATGAGAATGTTTTTTTCCCTTGAGGACTTAAGGATTGTTTGCGTGACTAATTGGAGGAGCCATTTTGTTAGGTAGAAAATAAAGGAAGGGAAACAGGAACCAGGGTAGAAGGTAATGGGTTCACTTTCAGGTATTGATGACTTTGAGATGCCTGTTGGACAAATAGAATTAGGAGAGAGGTCTAGACTTGAGAGTCATCAGGATATATATTATAGTAGAAAGACAGGCATGGATGAAAATTCTCATGCAAATGTATAGAGTGAGAAGAGAGACAAGGACCCGGTGACAGGGCCCAAGGAATCACCAATGCTTATGGAGATGGTGACAAGCAGACATTCCAAGAAAGGAGATCAAAAGGGGGCAATAAAGGATGTGGTAGGAGACCCAGGATAGAGAGAGGTTAGAAAATCCAAGGGAGGAAGGAATGCTGTTTGGGCAGGTGAGCAATGCTAGGTATAGCAGAGAGATTGAGTAAAGATAGGGATTTAGGAAGTTTCCATTGGCCTGGAAACTGTAAGTTCATGCAGGATTGTAGAATATGCAGGTTCAGCAGACTTGAGAGGGCAAATGTCAGATTGCAGAGCAGGGAGGAGTAAGTGGGAAGGAAGAAAGTGCTATATGGAGAACATGCTCTTAAGAATTTGGTTATGTACTAAAGGAAAGAGAAATACATTACACCCGTTCCCCATGAAGTTAGGGGAGATTTTCATTTGCGTTTTAAGATGAGAGACATTTGAACATGCTTGTATGCTTAGGGAAAGGAACAATATGGAGGAAGAGGCTCAAAGATCTGGAATGAGATGGGGATAATCAATGTAGCAAGTCCTAGAACAGCTCTGTTCTCAAAGTTGGCTCTGGGACCAGCAGTATCAACATCACCTGGAAATTGTTAGAAAAGTAAATTATGAGCCCCCAGCTAAGATCTGCTCAATCAGAAACTCTGGGTTTGGGGCTCAGCAGCTTGTGTTTTAACAAGCCCTCCAGGGGATTCTAAGGTACACTCCAGTTGGCGAACTCCTGTCCTAGAGGAAGAGGAGAGGTGGGACCCAGGGCCTGAGTGTGTGCACATGCCTTGCACAGGAGGGGAGACACTTCTGCAGGGTCCAGGTACAAATAGATTTGTGGTAGATGGTTGTGAAGTTGATGGAGTTTGTTGCTGACGGCATAATTTTTCTTTCTGAAATAGGAAGCAGCTTTGTCCACTGAAAGATCCTGGGATAAGAGTAGGATTGATTGCGTTTATTCAAATTTAATACACGTTTAAGGTTTTAGAAATGTTGCCTTCAAGTTGAAGTAGAATATGATTAGTGTTAAGCTGAAATTTACCTTTATTCTCTCCCTCATTCTGTTCTTTCTCCTGGCCCTTTCTCACCAGAAGCAAACTGTTCTACTTCATGGTTACTGATTCCTTTGAACCAAAACTATTCCATCATATCATATGTTTTAAGACTCAGTTTTTAGGTGTTTGGGGGCTTTTTGTTTGAGATGTCAGTGGAGATTGTAAGTCTTTGTTTTAATTGTTGGATACTTTCAGGAGATTGCTAAGATCACATAATGCAGAATCAGCTTAAAAGGGAAAATTTGAGCAAGAATTCATCATACCAATGTGAGAGATTTACAGATGTTAGATTTTATTGACACTCCCACACAGAAGGTTTGAAACAAATAAGAGAAAAACAGTACATAGATTTTAAGAAGAAAAGTCAAACAATTTAAAAATCTGCTGTGGTCATCTGGTCATGGGTCCCAGTGGGCCATATGCTGTACTTTTGATCTTGCCACATGTGATTCTTAGCTGGTCATGAAAAGGTGGTTGTCATTTCGTTTTATGATTTCCATGTTGTGAGGGACTTGGAGGAAGAAGCAGCACTTTGGCATGTCTACTTCTTATGGAAAATAATGATTCTGCAGTAATTAGCCATTAATTTTCTTTTCCTATTTTCTTTCCTTTTGATGAAAATGCCTTTATATTCTAATATAGATACACAACCCCAAGGATTAAAGAGTCTGAAAAGTTATAACTGAAAACAGTGTCTTGAAAGCTGCAGCAAAATGAGGGAAGGAAGACAAGACGTCTTGTCTCCGTGAGCGCTTCAGTGTCAGATGTTCTTGGCTGGTAGCGCAGGAACAAAGGTCATATTGGGAATCCTCTGCCATCGTGTAGAGCCCCAGCTTTTTAAAGATTCATGTAAGAAATGCTTGACCATATCTCTAAAGGTGTTACTATAAAAGGAATAAGGAAATCCTAGTTCTAAATAGAGTGTAACAGTCCTCAAAGCAAATCCAATGAGTCAGTCCTTTCTGAATTTTTGCTCTTGCTATGGAGTAAATAGATTGGGTTAATATTATAAAAAAACAGTTTAGGGAACTATGCACATTTTTCTGTACCTCAATTTTCTGATGGGGAATATGAAATATGAATTAAGTGGGCTTAGAAGGGGATTAGTAAAAAAAAAACTAGACCAAAAAAGAACTTTGTTATTTTGAGATTTCTTTGTAATACGTATTTAGTTTATAAATGATCCTTTATTGTTACATTAGACCAGCACTCACACGAACATTTTGTTTGTTTCATATTTGATCAGAAACTGAGACAATAGGATGACACATTTATTTAAATTTAAATCTTATAACCATGTGATTAAAACTCCTGCCATCTTTAAAGAAGGAATTCAGCATTACCCAAAAAATTTTAAGGAAGAATACGCCTGGATTATGTCAAAGAGTCACAGCTCCACAAACTCCCCAAACTCCCACATGCTCAGGGTCCCAGGGACCATGAGTGTACCCAGAGCCAGACTGGAGAGAGGGCTGGGAGAGTCTCCTGCCCAAGCCTGGTTTAAAGACATGTGTGTGGAAGTGATAGTTTTTTGGTGAGAGGAAGAAATAGAGAAAAATGGTATCGAATTCTTTCTTTATACAACAAGTTCTTTGTGATCATTTTCCAAGTTAAAGGACCTTCTTACTTTAAATCTAACCATAAACAACTTTATTGGAGCCAGAACTTGCACATGCTTTTAATATTAACACTAAAGGATCATTCTCAGAAATGTCTGGCTTTTCTGTTTCTCTCTTTGCTTTTGTTATGGCAGGGTAGATTGGACTTTTTCTTTTGGATATGAAAATTTTTTTTTCACTCAGTACCTTGAGCATTTGTGTTTATAAATGTTTGGCTTCTGATAGTTGTTTTGGGTTCAACTTTGTAAGGGAACCCTTGAATTTGAACTGCTTTGCAGTGTTTATTCCTTTAAAACATTTCTAACGTAAATGTATATACATAGAAAAAGGATTTTTAAAGGTTCTTCTTAGGTTTAATCTGTCCTGACAGCTCAATATTAGTCAGTTCTTGCAATGATTATGTCCTGGTTGTATGTCCAGCCTCATGCTCATCGAGGACTCCCAAGTAGTTAGTTAACCAAGGCACATCCAACAGCAGCACTGAGATCCTTATGGTTTGGTCTCTCTAAAAGAGGGCAGACACTTCTTGACACTGGTCTAGCCCAGTGGGGTCCCGTTAGCACTGTGTGTTGTTGGTACTATCATAGAATCTCAACATTTATTTGGCCACACATTGTTTACGCAAGGATTTATTGAGCACCTACTATAAACCAGGTATTTTGCTAGGTGTTGATGATACAGGTCTAAGCCACATGAACAAGGTTTCATGAACAAGGGGCCGACAACAGAGGGGCACGTTGGGGCTCCGGGGTTGATTCCAGCCCTTTGATGAAGATGGTGTGGGTCCCGGGCTGGCATCTGTCCTCATGGCAGGCTCTCAGCATCGTAGTAATCTGGGGAGACAGCACCCTCATCTTGACTCCCTCCTGCCTCAGTGGACTCCAAGGAGGAAAAGGGAAGGGGACAGGACAGTTGCTCACAACAGTGATAGTAGGACCCCACCCCACCCCCGCCACCAGGGCATATGGCCCTCCTGGCCTCCTGATCACCCCAGGGCCAGAGCCCCACTGCCCACCTACCCAGCCCTACCTGAAGCTGGGGGTACATCGGCACCCACAGTCCCTGTGGCACTGGGGGTGGAGGTGGGGGTACAGCTCTCCTGAGAAGGGGGAGAGAAAAGAAAGACCCCCATCAGAAGCCCAGGGGTGGCTCTGGTATCACCCACAAGACCCTCCACCCCACCACCAGCTGCTGGGCAGCTCTCTTCCAGCCCAGCCGCCGAGCAGAAGGCTGGCAGCAGCCAGAGCCCCCAGCCTCACTTACACCTCCCTTTTCCTGGGGGCAGGAGGCTGGTGCTGGATCCTGGGCACATCCTGCAAGTGGGGCTGACAGGGGGGAGGCAGGAGGAAAGGGGCTGACCAGGGCAGCAGGGGGCCTGGGGAGGGCACCAGGCAGGGCAGGTAATGGTGGTGAAACACCAAAGGCCCTTCTGTCTCCTCTACCTCCTCCTCCTCCTCAGACTCCTCCTGGAGACCCTCCAGGTAGACCTGGGGATTGTGCAAAATGGGGAGGGGAAATGAGGGTACAGGATCAGGCTGGCCCTCCACCTACTCCTCCACCCCCCTAAGTGGCTTCCTCCAGATGTGCAACATAACAATGGCCTCTGTTTATTGAGCATTTACTATATGCAAGCAAGGCAAAAAAAAAAAAAAATGTGTACCAATAAAGCTTTATTTACAAAAATAGGTAGCTCATGTACCACGAGCTGTAGTTTGTTGACTGCTGGTCCAGATAATGCCAATCCAGTAGGACAGCATCTATATCACACAGTCTGGACTGGGGTTTTGTTTTCCAGACTGTAAAGCATCACTCCAGTCAGCATTGGGCAGCCACAGAGAATAAGTGTATTTCTCAGCATTTGCTAGTTGTTGCAAAATTACTGAGTGCTACACTTGTCATATTCCTGAATAGTTTTCTCTGCATTGGGTTTAATAGGCTTTCTCAAAATCCTTAGTGAGGAAGTATCACCCTAATTTGTTCTATATATCATGTGTGTGATAAGGAGAAAGGTAACAGACAAACCCAGATCTTGAGCTTGGAATGAAACATTTAATTCCTGCTCCCATTGTAGCTTGGTAGAGTGGAATAACATATCTGCAGATATTCTTCCAACAGAAAAACTTCCATTTTCCCTTTGTGTAGCCATGTACGTGATGCTGGGCACCATGGGTGATATAAGACTTGATCTTGCCCTCAGGGAATCTCAAAACCACAGGAGTCAGATAGATGAAGTAAATTCCTGCCTTCATTCCCCAGCTATGCTTGACTACCTATCACATATGTGCAAGGAAAGTAAAAGTGACAAAGACTGAGGCCCTGTCCTAGCTGAGTTCACAATAAAACAAATAGATAATAATGCACAATAAAATACAACCACATGATACAGCCTGTGATGGAGACCACACTGCTTTGGTTGCTGAGTTCTCCCTTCTGTGTGTAATTTGACGGTTTCCCAGTGGTGTGCCATGTATTTTCATCTGTTAGGCAGATTACATTATCATTCCCCCTTACAAATGAGGAAACTGAGGCACAGAGAGCCCAAAATCCTACAGCTGGTTGAGTGGCAGAGCTAGCATATAAACTGTAGTAGACTGGTGTCTGACTACACAATCCACGCTCCTAACCTCTGGACTTTGGAAGATAATTCTGCTCTCTGTAAGTGTGTGTGCTGATACATAACATCCAGGAGATTACATTTTTGGTGGTGGGGGGGGGTGCCAATAAAGCTTTACAACAGCATTTTTGTTGAAAACAAGACTACCCACTGAATAGTAGGCATTGAAATTAGAGGCAGTCTGGTTGCCAGGGGCTGGATTTTATCATCGTGAGTTTTTTAAAATCTGAATTTGGATGCTATATTAGTTTCCTAAGGCTGCCATAATGAAACACCAGAAAGAAGGTGGCTCGAAACAACAGAAATTTTTCTCATGAACATTTTCAGGCTAGAAGTCTGAAATCAGGGGGTGTCAACAAGGTTAGTTCCTTCTGAGGGAGAATCCATTCCGTTCTTCTCTGCTAGCTTTAATCCTTGTAGCTCTTTGGCTTGTTGTAGATGCATCACTTTAATCTCTGCCTCCGTCTTCATGCAGAGTTCTCCTTGTGTCTGTCTTCCCATGGCTGCCTTCTTATAAGGACATCAGTCATATTGGAGTGGGCCCACCCTACTCCAATATGATCTCATCGTAACTAATTACATCTTACAGGGACCCCGTATCCAAATAAGGTCATGTTCTAAGGTACTGGGGGTTAGGACTTCAACATATCTTTTTGGAGGATACATAATTCAACCCATAACAGATACCTTTTAGAGAAGACAGAACTTTCTTATTCACCCCTACCCTGTCCGCATTATTTTACCTTAGAAGAGATTCACAAATCTCTGTTGCTGCTCACCTCCTTGGGCATTTGAGTTGACTGCTGCTGCCTTCAAGATCTTTCTGTGTGGTGGTGGTATGGTGATGGGGAAAGGGTTGAATGACTAAGCTCCTATCATGTAGGTTTCCTTCAGTAAGAAGCTGAGTCTGCTCTTTTCACTCAAGAACACTCCCGGAGCAGAGAGCCACGTTCCATAGAGGGCTCTCTGGTGCATTATGATAGTCACATGCTTGAGGGTTACCTCAAGTTAGGCTGTACTGTCCTGAAGTTTTGTTCCCTGTCCCAAGTGTCTCCCAGAAAAGGAATTCTTTATTTATAGAGTAAAAATGACTTTTCAGCATTGAGCCCCATAATTTGGTGTATCAGTGTTGTAGCAAGGGACGGGAGGAAATGGGAGAGGAGATTGGGAAGCAAAAGGGGAGAGGGTGGTGCAAATCACAGTGCTGACGAGAAACCGGGAAGACTCTTGGATAAGGCTCGCCTGCCTGCACAAAGGCTCGGAGGACGAGCCACACTCTGAAATGCTGGACTTGACACTTACTGCCTGCTCTGGAAGATTTAGGACACATAGTGAAAAAGCTTTTGAAATAGTTTTCCCTCTCCCACCTTATTTTTTTCCCCCAAATAAAGATAATTTTTACCCACTCATGAAGTAGAAAGCTGTACTCTATAAAATGGCTCTTGAATTCTGGAAACACAAAGAATACCTTTAGAATCAAATCAGCTCTATAAATGACTGAAATGATAAATTGAGACTTATCTTTTATGGGAATACTTAGTTGAATTTTACTTTATTGCAATTGTAGTTAATTTTTACTGATTTTTAAATTACATTAGGCAAACTTTTCTGAGCACCTTCTGTTGTGTTTGGTACCATGAGAGGCATGAAGATGGATGAATCATGATTCTTGCTCTAGAGGAGCTTATAACTTGGTAGAGGAGAGAAGGTGCGTCCAGTATGAATCGTAGGACTGGGAATGGGTTAAGGGCACCTAGAGAGATACCAAATTTCTCTGGCTGTTCAGACATAGAAGAGTTTACTTCATTTTTCATTTTGCCAGTGTTCATTAAGCTCCTACAAAGAACCAGGCACGCTGCTGTATAATGATTAGAAATGGCACGGTGAGGAGCCAGGGCTCTGAGTGAGACTGCCTGGCATATCCCTGGCTCTGCATCTTCCTGGCTGCGTGGCGTGGGGCAGGTGCATAACCTCTGTGTGCCCCATGTCTTCTCTGTCTGTGTAGTGGGGAGAGTATTAATATCTTCCTCACACACATGCTGTGTACACAGGTACACAGACACAGATTGAGAGGGAGCACTCGCCAGCAAAGGGTGCTGTAAAAATAGTACGTTCTCTGCCTTCCTGGAGCTTACCTTCACAGATGTTACTAACAGGTCAACAAAGAAGTAACTAGAGGAATTATTACAAACTGTGGTACGTGGAGGGCAAATAAAAGACTATCATGCAATGGAGAGAAAATTAAAGAGGGAACCTACTTTAGATTTTATGGTCAGGGGTGGGCTCCCTCCAAAAGTGGCCTTTCTGCTGGGCCATCAGGAGCAAGCCTAGAGGAGAGCAGAAGAGTGGGGACGGCTGTTGGGTATTTGAGGCTCGATCACAGAGCCTCATAGGCCATTGGAAGAAGTTTGATTTTTATCCCAAAGGGGTCAAAAGTATGAGATGAGCACGAGGCTGTCACAAAAGCACAGAGAATAGATGCTGGCTTTAGCTAGGAGGTTGGCATGGGAGATGGGAAGAATTGAATAGATTCAAGATACATTCTGGGGACAGAATTGTCACGACTCAGATGGATTGGATGTAATGGAATGGAAAGAAAAAAAGAAGATTTTAAAATATCTCTGAGGTTTCTGGCCTGAGTGTTTGTGTTGATGAGATGGGAATGAGTGAGGGAGAAATAGGTTTAGGGCCAGAACTTTGTCATGTTAAATTTGAAAAATGTCATTTAAGGAGTTACTTATGCTCCTCGAAAAATAATCTCAGAGTAAGTGAGTGTCAGAGCAAAGATACTCACAGTGGGAGAGTTGTCTTTGAGAGATGTGGGTAAGGGGAGAGGAGGATGCCTGAGCAGATAGTGGCACCTTCAGCGAAAGTCAGGGTCTAGAGGAAGGGCCTGATACTAGTCTGGAACTTGATTGGAACTGTTTAGATTTATAAGCACAAGTTTAGATGGTGATGACTTTGTTAAGATGTCAAAGTCTATTTTATAGACTGACTCTCAAATGACACAATATTCTGAAATTGAATTAATTCAACACCCAGAAAGTCTTATCATATTTAAAATTTATTTTGGGGGGGGCATTTACATTTCTTTTTTAAAATTTTATTCTTGTTCTTTTTTTTTTTTTTTTTTTTTTGATAGGCAGGGTCTCATTCAGTAGCCCGGGCTGGAGGGCAGTGGCATAATCATAGCTCACTATAACCTCAAACTCCTGGGCTTAGACAATCCTCCTGCCTTAGCCTCCCAAGCAGCTGGGACTACAGGTGCATTTTTTGTTGTTGTTGTTTTTCTTAGAGATAGGGTCTTGCTATATTTCCCAGGTTGGTCTCAAACTCTTAGCCTCAAATGATCCTCCTGCCTTGGCCTCCCAAAGTGCTGAGATGACAGGCATGAGCCACTGCACCTGGCAGGGCATTTCCATTTTTCTGAACGATTTGGTAAGGAAAAGGTCTGTGGGTGACTCTGTGAACCAAAAACAGCGCTGTATAAGTAAAGTTCCTTGTGCAGATCAAAGGATGTTATTCAGGGAAGTGTTCCTCAGTCATGGCTAATTGGGAAAATTGTTCTTGTGTTGGGATGGTCCTTTGCCACTTGGACAGTGTCTGGTTGCATGAGCAGCAGATGGCTGGACTATAACTCTTTTCATTGAGAAAATAAACAAGATTTTTTGGTATGTTTCTTCTTTCTCTTGCCTTCATAACATGGGTAAGTATTGCTCTTCCCACTTATACACACAATAAGCTACTTATTTTTACATGATATTATTTGGATAAAACTCATGAAAGTAGAGGGAGAGGCTAATGTCTCTATCTCCATCATTTAGTAAACCCTTAGTACCTAGTTGGTGTTTAATAAATAGTTGCAGATTGGATGAATACTATGTATACAACATGGACACCGTTAATTATATGACCACCTGAAATTCCTTCTAGTGCTTTGTCTGTGAGCTTCCTTGCCATAACCTCATAACATAACTATAATACCCAACAAAAGCAACAATGATTGGGCTATTTTATCAAAGTGCTGTGTCCTTCAATAGTGCTTGTGTTTTAAGCTGTTTCTTCTATAGTTGAAAGTTTTGATTTTGTTTTTCTCCAGAGCCATCCTCTTTTCATGAATTTTCCTTTCCGTAGAGAAGGGCAGCAATGGGGTCTGTGGCGGTGGAGCCATTCAGTGTGTGTGCGGGAAGTTAGATGCTTTGCGTGGTGGGTGTGGTGGTCGTGGTAGTGTTAGTAGCAGCAGCAATGATAGCATTATTTATTTATTGGGTACCTGCTTTGTGCCAGGCATTGTCATAGACGCTATTAATAATATAGTCTGTTGGTAAATGCACGGCCAGGCTCCTGTAACAAAGGGATGATAATTCAATAGCTCAAAAGAAGTAGACATTTCTTTCTCACCAATAGTTACTGTGTGTTCCAGGTTGGTGGGTGGCTCTGCTCGATGCTGTTATTCAGGGCCCAGGTTCTTTCTATGGGGTTTCTCTACATTGCTGTAGGGACTTGTCTTCATAGGGTCCATCTAAGCAGAAAGGGAGAAGAGCACACGGCCAGCTCACAGTCTCTAGGGTTAGCTCCAGAGGTAGCTCCCATTGCTTTCACTTACACTGGAGAGAACTTAGTCACCTAGCCATGCTTAAGTCCAGGGGACAGGGAGATTGCTGGAAATGTAGTTCAGGCCTGTGTCCTGGGAACAGGGGAGAACAGTTGTTGGTGCACAACTAGCAGTCTCCACCACATCCTGTAGTGTACATTTTGCAGATGAAGAATTTGAACTTTGAGAGGTTAATTAACTCGACTTTCTGTAGGTCATCAGCTTGTAAGTGGGAGGGTAGAGATTCTAACCTTGTTGTGTCTGATCCCAAAATCTGTGCTCTTTTCACCACCATGATGCCATTGAACACTCTCGTTGTGGAGCCCTTTGGAGTTTAC
This sequence comes from Lepilemur ruficaudatus, assembly GCA_963574885.1. NCBI lineage: Eukaryota > Metazoa > Chordata > Mammalia > Primates > Lepilemuridae > Lepilemur > Lepilemur ruficaudatus. The sequence goes on from CAUYRT010023869.1 coordinate 22,030, forward strand.
AGAGGAAATTACCATATGTTGATTTGCTTATGGCTTCAGGAGCAGGTCTCCAACCACCAGACTTACCTAGCCAGCCTAGCTGTCTCATGACTTAGTATCAGAGTGAAAATATAGTGCAATTCTAATGAATCAAAAACTGCTTTTCTTGCCTACTGCTTTCCGGGGATAGAAGTGAGGACAAGAAAACAATCTGCTATCGAGGACTTACTACTATGTTCCAGATATGGCCTGTGGTCAGAATGCATTCAGATCAGTGCCTCCCGCCCACTTGGTACACTTACAGTGAGGGGCCAGTGGTGCTCAAGGCATCGCGAGATCCACAGTTACCAAGAAGAGATTCAGTGACTGCGGGTAACTATATAGAGCAGCTGGGCTTCCAGGTTTGTAACTTGGACAAGTTTCTTAATCTTCTTAAACCTGAGATTCCTCTTCTGTAAAGTGTGGTTAATTGAACCTACTTCACAGCGTTGTTTCAAGTATTAGTGATCATGTAAGCAAAGGACCTACCAGAAAGTAGCATCTCATTAAATGATAGCTATTGTTTTTAAAAAACAAACCCAACAACCATGAATTGAGTGCCTACTATGTGCACCATGGTAGGCTCTGGAGTTTTAGAGATAAAAGAGAGAGTTCCTGCTGGCCTTCAAGGGGCATTCTAATTAGTGGGGATGTTTTTAGAATAACAACCTAAGCTCAGGTTTTCTCTCAGGAGGAATATTGCATTCTAATCAGGCTAGAGTGTGTGTTCTGTTAATAGATTGTGTAAACTAAAATTGTACAATAGCCAGTTCGGGTGCAATGAGGTATTCAAATGAAGCATTGACATTTTTATATGTTGTTTTAGTAGTCCTTATGATAAATGTCAACAAAATAATACTTTTTAGAGACACTTGGTTTTTACACACACTTTGAGAGGTAATAAAATCTCCCATTAATGCTAATAGCATTCTGACGGAGTGAAGACTTAGTGGTGTGACAAAAAGTAAGGCCCCTTGCTCTTTTCCTAAGGTAATCTGAATTTTAAAACAACTCAAAGGAATGCTGTTGGTATTTACTCAGGGATTTGTGTGCACATTTGGTAGATGCCACTTATCTTCAGTAGAGGAATCCATATTCCTGACCTTTCTCCCCCCTTCAGTTAGTTTGGATTTCCTCAAACCCCTTTGCCCTTTGAAGGGTTGTGTGCTCTTAAGTAAATGAACGGGTATGTTTCTGGGTCCGTGCTGACTGATTTACAACAGGATGGCAAGTTTAGCATGGAAAACAGGGTCAAATACCCAGGCTGTGAGACTCAGCTGACTCAGACGAGCAAGGCTTTGCTTGGTGGTTTTTGCCCCTCCAGGAGAGAGAAGTCTTGGCTGAGGCCTCAAAAGCCTATGAACTGTAAGCTCTGGCAGAATATTATCATCATTGTTACCGTTAGTAGAAGTTGTGCAGTTGTATTGTTGGTCATATTAATATGGCTATATTTTATGTTCTATCCATTAAGTAGTCATTAATTATGATTAATTCTCACAGCAAACCTGTTAATTTTAACTGATACGAGGCTCTCAATTGAAATAAGAAATCTAACAAAGTAATATTATTTTGCCTCCCATTCTGACTTAACAAAGGGAATTCACAAGTACTTAGGTTTTGAGAAAATAGAAATCCATTTAAATAGTATTACCATGGCGACACATTATTAACTAAGAAGACTATCAGATTTACACACTTTCTACAGGTTGCCTTCACAGGGCACAGTAGTAAGCTCTGAAGTCTGAACGTCTCACAGTCTTAGGATGTAGAACGTGACCGGGGATGGAGAGACAGCATTTCCTCCTCGACAGTGTGTGGGGACATCTTCCACCAGCACTTGGAACTGAGCCTCCATTGGTGAATAGCGCGAGACAGGGAGACCCAAGAAGGCTAAAATTTACAGCATAGGAAAGACAGGGGCAGCACATAATTATTAAGTGGAATAGAGGAAATGTGTGTTTTTTTGTCTACAATCTACATTTGTGATTAAATATTGTTATATCCATTTTGTAGGGAAGAAAACTCAGTTGTGGAAGGGTTGAATAAGTTATCCTGGGTCACAAGATTAAAAGATGCCAGAGCCAGGAGCTAAACCCACATTTATCTGACTTCAAAGTCTGTACCCTTTGCTTTGCCTCACAGTGGTTTATATAAGATGCATTGGTAACAAAATTTATTAGACCTTGAACTTCTTTGGATGGAGTCCTTTGTCAATGTAATGCAAATTTTTGCGTTATTTTGTTGAAATGAAAAGTGCTAACCATTTTTTAAAATCAGGAGGAGGGCTGGGTGTGGTGGCTCATGCCTGTAATCCCAGTACTTTGGGAGGCTGAAGCAGGAGGATGGCTTGAGTCTAGGAATTCGAGACCAGTCTGGGCAATAGTGAGACCCTGTCTCTCAAAAAAATTTTCAGAATGAGCCGAATGCAGTCATGGATGCCTGTAGTCCCAGCTACTTAGAAGGCTGAGGCAGGAGAATCACTTGAGCTCAGGAGTTTGAGATTGTAGTGAGCAATGATGATGCCCCTGCAACAGAGCAAGATCTTGTCTCAAAAAATAACAATAAATAAAATGAGCCTGGGCCTTGAAGGATGGTCACCATTTCAATAGGCTGGTAAAGGACATTTCAGGTGGAAGACACAGCATGAGCAAAGGCACAGACGTGAGAATGTTGCACCTTAGTCTGGGAATGAATACTAGTTCCATTTGAGCAGTTCTGAGTGTATCAGTACACAGGGGTTATATACGAGAAGGCTGGGAAAGCCTCGGCAAGGAGCTGGTGAGTAGAGGGGGCCGTTTTCGAGGGAGGATTAAAGTGCTTAGAGCTGTGGTCTACAGTTGTCCTGAGAGCAGTGTGTGGATACAAACAGAGATAAACGAGGGAGAAGTGACATTATCCATATAAACTGTCAGGGAGTAGAGAAATCTGCATTTTTTATTTATTCGCTTCCAGAAACAGCAACTTTGTGACAGGTATTTCTCAGGGCTGTGAATAAATAACTGCACTATTCTGGTGAAGGATGCAAAGTTTGGGGAAATTAAGGAATACCCTTAAGCCACAAGGTTGGATGCTCAAAAATTAAATATTCACTGGAAGTGATAAGTAAGCAATGGGAATATGTAAATATTAGTTTATGCCACTCTCCTGCCTGTTGCTTTGCATCAGTTGTTCCACTGAAACCTGTTTTCTTCTATAACTATTTGGGTAAATTAGTCACAAACAAAACTATTTCCAGGAATGATGCATTCACTTTGCATTTAATGCTCTCTCATTACCCCTCTGTTAAGGTTTTGGATCTTTTCAGTAAGAAGAAACTCTTGGGTCATGCCTCCCTCAGATGTGAGGGCCCCATTTGATTTCATGTGTGCATATTATATTTATACTAGAAAATAGCAAAGTAATGCAGAAAAAGAATTGTGATGAAGAAGGAAAAATGTTTATCAAGGCTTAGTTGATATGCTTCTAAAAATCATAATTTTTAACAAAACAATACACTTTATATTTAGAGCAGTTTTAGGTTCACAGCAAAATTGAACACAGAGTACAGAGATTTCCCATATAGCCCTTACCCCTCTGCCACTTCCACCATTATCAACATCCCAAACCAGAGTGGTACGTTGTTATAGCCGATGAATCTACATTGGCACGTCGTCATCACCCAAAGTCCATAGTTTATACTAGGGTTCACTTTTGGCGTTGTACATTCTATGGGTTTGGACAAATGTAGAATAACATGTATGCATCATTCTAGTGTCATGCCTGGTAGTTTCACTGCCCTAAAAGTCCTCTGTGCTCTGCCTGTTCACCTCTCCTTCCCCTCTAATCCCTGGCAAACACTGATCTTTTTACTGTATCCATAGTTTCACCTTTTCCAGAATATCATATGGTTGGAATTGTGCAGTATAAAACTTTTTCAGACTGGCTTCTTTTCACTTAGTAATAAGCATTTAAAGTTCCTTTATGTCTTTTCATGGCTTGTTAGCTCATTTTACTTTCACTTAATAATATGCATGTAAGGTTCCTCTATGTCCTTTCATGGCTTGGTAGCTCATTTCTTTTTAGTGACGAATAATATTTCATTGTCTAGATGTGTACTACAGTTTATCCATTCACCTACTGAAGGACATCTTGATTACTTCAAAGCTTTGGCAGTTATGAATAAAGCTGAATTTTACATGATTCTATTTTCTCTACTTTCTTAGCATATTAATTATACTTTTTTCTTTACATTTTTTAGTGGTTGCCCCAAAGTTTGCAATATACATTTCCAACTGATCCAAGTGTACTTTTAAATAACACTAAACTGCTTTACGGGTAGTACAAGTACTTTATATTAATAACAAAGTATTTCTAATTCCTCTCTCCCATCCCTTGTATCATTGCTGTCATTCATTTTATGCATAAGCATGTGTATGTTTACGTAATTGAATATGTTATTATTTTTAACAAACTATTGTGTTAGATCAATTAAGAATAAGAAAAGTAAAAGTTTTTATTTTATCTATTTATTCCTTCTCCAGTGCGCTTCCTTTATTTGTATTGATCCAAGTTTTCCGACCTATATCATTTTCCTTCTCTCTGAAGAACTTCTTTTAACATTTTTTGCAAGGCAGTTTTCTACTGGCTACAAATTCCCTCAAGTTTTGTTTGTCCAAGAATGTCTTTATTTCTTCTTAACTTTTGAAGGATAATTTTGTAGGATATGGAATTCAAGGTTGATGGGCTTTTTTCTCTCAAAACTTTAAATATTTCCCTCTACTTTCTTCTTGCTTGCCTGGTTTCTGAGAAGTAAGATATAATTCTTACCTTTGGTCCTCTATAAGTAAAGTGTTTTCTCCTCTGGATTCTTTTAAGATTTTTTCTTTACCTTTGATTTTCTGAATTTTAAAATTGATATGCCTAAGTATAGTTTTTCTGGCATCCTGCTTGGTGTTCTGTGAGCTTTCTGGATCTGTGGCTTGGTGTTTGACATTAATTTGGGGGACATAGTCATATTTGTTTCATGTATTTCTTCCTTTTCTTTCTCTTTTTATTCTCCTTCTCATGTTCCCAGCACATATATGTTACTCCTTTTGTAGTTGTCCTACAGTTCTTGGATGTTCTGGTTTTGTTAGTCGTTGTTCTCTTTGCTTTTTCATTTTGGAAGTTTCTGTTGTCATATTCTCAAGTGCAGAGATTCTTTTCTCAGCTGTGTCCAGTCTAGTGATAAGCTCATAAAAGGTATTTTTCAAGTCTATTAAAATGTCTTTTATCTCTAGCATTGCTTTTTGATTCTTTCTCAGAATTTTCGTATCTCTGCTTACATTATCCATCTGTTCTTACATGTTGTCTACTTTTTCCATTAAAGCTCTTAGCATATTAATCAGTTTTTAAAAAATTTTTGGTCTGATAATTCTAATATTCCTGCCATATCTGACTCTGGTTCTGATGCTTGTTCAGTCTCTTCAAACTATGTTTTTTGCCTCTTAGTATGTCTTGTCATTTTATGTTGAAAGGTTGACATCATGGTGTACTGGGTAAACAGAATTGTGAAGAGGCCATTAGTGATATAGTAGTAAGGTGTTGGGGAGAGCAGAAGTGTTCCTCTAGAGTCCTGTGATTAAGTCTCAGTCTTAGGGAGTGTGTTCTCCTGGACTGTGAATTTAACCAGTGCTTCTCAGGGTTTTTTTCCTCTTGGGTGTGATAGGATGGCTAATTTTTTTTCCATTTTTAGTAGAGATGGGGTCTTCCTCTTACTCAGGCTGGTCTCAAACTTCTGAGCTCAAGCAATCCTCCCGCCTCAGCCTCCCAGAGTGCTAAGATTACAGACCTGAGCCACTGTACCTGGCCTTTGATTTTTTTTTTTTTTTTTTTTTAGTTTAGTGTTTTACTTGCTGTTAGGATGGAGTGGTGACTTCCAAGCTCCTTACATGCCAGACCAAAAACCAGAAGTCTCATCCTGTTTTTAAATCAGAACTTAGAGCATTTTTATTTTTCTTAACAAATGCCGGCAGCAGGAACTGCATGGCAAGCCAGCAGTTTCTAGTCTTATAAAAGGTTATAAAGCAGGGCTTCATGTCTTTCCCAATAAACTCTCCTTGACTGTTTTATAGTTCAGGTAAAATCGCAATTTCTGGCAAGACCTGAAACTGTTGCTTTTTGTTTTTTGTCACCTACTTAAAATATAATATCAGAAGTAAGCCCATGAGAGGCATTATCATGTATGCAGGGCTACTGTGGTTTTTCCTCAGTGAATATTTCTAGAAACATAGTGAAACACAGAAATGATTGTTTTTGCAGTTGTCCCTGTTTTCTTTTTACTGTTGAACATGACCTACACACAAGGTTCTGTTTCTCCTTCTCCGCCTCATCTGGCTGACATGTTGATAGGAGTTTGGCCAGGCTGCCTGGCCACTGAACCTAAAGCCATAAGGCTTGTTCAGGTGGATGGGATGTTGAGGAATGAAATAACCACGTGGAAAGCACTGTACAAGGTCTTCAGTCACAGAGGCATTGAACTTTAGGAGTTTAGTGATCACCTAGGCATTGTCCTTGCTTCATAGTTCTGGAATCAACATTAACAAAATTCTATTTCTAACAACATCAGGATTCTCTAAGTACTTCATGTATAGTAACCTTGCAAGATAAGTGATAAAATAAGATGAGGAACCTAAAATAGCAATTAAGTCACTTGCATAAGGTCCCAAGAGTAGTGGTAAAAAAAAAAAAAGCATAAGAAATGAGATTATTACTTTCAGCCTTTGGGTTTCTCCATGAAGTCGGTGGTTTTTTAACTTTTCTTTCTCCCTGACACCAATCCTTTCTTCAGTTAAATGATGGAAACCTCATCTGTAAAGCAGATAAAATAACTCTGCTGGCCTGTGTGGGAGGCTGTGTCATGTGGTGTGATGTTTAGGAGTAGGACTCTAAAGCCAGGCTGCCAGGGTGCTCTGGGCCTCAGTTTCCTCACCTGTAAAATAAGGTTATCCATTGTACCTACCTGACAGGGTTGCTGTGAAAATCGCTAAATCAGTCCTCAGCTGTAGTAAACATGCAGTTCACTCATTCTTTCATTTATGCATTTGAAAAACTTTTATAAAGCAACTTGATATATTCTAGACCCTGTTAAAAGCACAGGGTTTCTATCAAAAAATCCCAAAACAACAAATGCTCACAAGGATGTGGAGAGATAGGGACACTCTTACACTGCTGGTGGGACTGCAAATTAGTGCAACCTTTGTGGAAAAGAATTTGGAGATTCCTCAAAGAGCTAAAAACAGAATTACCATTTGATCCAGCAATAGCATTATTAGGCATCTACCTAAAAGAGCATAAGACATTCTATGATAAAGACATCTGCACCCTAATGTTTATGGCAGCACAATTCATTATTGCTAGGTCATGGAAACAACCCAAGTGCCCGTCAATGCATGAGTGGATTGTTAAAATCTGGTATTTGTTCACAATGGAATATTACTCAATTTTAAGAAACGACAGTGAGGTAGCACCGCTTATATTATCCTGGATTAAGCTTAAGCCCATTATTCAAAGTGAGGTGACACAAGACCTGAAGAATGGGCCCCACTTGTACTCGCCATCAAATTGGTATTGACTGATTAACACTGTGGTGCTCAAATGGTGGGAGTGTTCACTAGGGATTTGGGGGGTGGGGGTAAACCCACGTCTGAGCGACGTGGTGGGCATTGTGGAGGGGTGGGACATGCTTGAAAAGTAGTAGGGGAGCAGAATTAGGGGTCTCAATGGGGGAAAGGAATTCCTCTAAAACTGATTTATGTGATTAACTACATCTTGGTAAATTCACTAAAAATCATTTAATTGTACACTTAAAAAAAAAAAAAAGCACAGGGCTATGGCAGCAAACAAAACAGAAATCCCAGCATTCACAGAGCTTACTTTCTCATAATAAATATTCATTATAGTGAAATGTATTTAGGGGACATGGGACCTCTCCTGCTGATGCCTTTTC
>CAUYRT010023870.1:0-88772 GCA_963574885.1 Lepilemur ruficaudatus
TTAGTAGAGACGGGGTCTCGCTCTTGCTCAGGCTGGTTTCGAACTCCTGACCTCGAGCGATCCGCCCGCCTCGGCCTCCCAAAGTGCTAGGATTACAGGCGTGAGCCACCGCGCCCGGCCGAATCTTTTTCTTTTTAATAAGAATTGAATTTCAAACAGAACATGTAACAGAATGGAAGAGTAAAGCATGTAATGTCTTAAGATAAAAAACAGTAGCCTGAATTTAGAACTCTGGCACAAATTAAATGCTCTGTGAATGAGAAAAGCACAGACTCATTATCATATACATACTTAAATTTATTACCTCCTGCAACACGGTGATGGTTTATATTTAAAATGTAGGAACTTAATTTTTTTCTTAGAGATGAGGCATTTGCTTATAGAACAGAACCTCATTAAAAAGTTTACAGCTTTCAATTTTGAAAACATCTAGGAAGAAGGAAAAGAGTAAAGAAATACTGTATAAAAATGGTAGTGGAGGGACAGAGAACTCTTTTCAGACAATTAACTTTGGGTCTCCATCGCATGGATTTCATTCTAATCTGGACTTCATGGGAGAAGCCTAAATATTTGGAAAAACTTGTTCAAGTACCTCAACTAACTCCGTGAAAAGGAAACCCATTTTACAGTTCAATAGCTTCGTTTTTCTTCATCTATTTACCAGCACTAATTGCTATTATAACTATAGGAAATTTTAAAAATTTAAATATTTCATCTCAAACATGAGTTTCATTGTCATAGCAAATAATCTCATAATTATGTGATTGTTAAAGTGGTCATAATGTCTTCACTAGTAATTAATTCTTGCAAATTAGGGCTACCAACCCAGTTCAGGGTAAGTGCCTACATGTGCACATGAAACTGTAGAAGGTATTTATCAAAGCAACACAGATAGAATATCATATGGCAATCAACCATCTAGCCCTGTAAGGACTTCTTTTTTTTTTTTTTTTTAACAGAATGATACACTAAAAGGGAAGGTATAAAAGTTTGCCCACAGAGGTGTCTCTTGGTAACTGCTAGAGCTGGTGGTGATGATTTAATCAATTAAATTTATAAATATGTATACGTTTATATATATGTTTATATACGTATATATCTCCAATCATGACAAATTAATTGTAGTTATTTAAATGATTTTTAAAAATGAAACAAAGAACAGGTACATTTTGTGTCTAAGCTAGGATTCAAAATTCCACATGATTAATGTGAAAAAGCCGCATATCCGTGTGGAAATCAGAGGTTTTAATTTTCTGTGGATCACAGTGGAAATGGCCTCTACAGATGCAATGTACATAGAAGGGTATTTTTGGAACTAAATGGAAATGCCACAGAGGTCTAGACAGAAAGAGCCATGAGACAGCTGAGAATGCCAGCGAGTTGAGTTTTCCTAAATCACACACTAGAAACATTAAATCTATTTGGTGAGTAGAAGAACTCTAGGATAAAAATTTCATCTGATGAACGATTATGCGTTAAAAGAAATAAAATAAAACAAATATAGGTTTCCGTATGTACATTTTTCAGAGGTCTTGATGCAAAGATATAGTGTTGTATTGTTACCCTTTGCCTGAAGATATTCATGTGCTACTCATGAAAAGAATGAGTATCTCAGGGAAAAAAGGCCCCAAAATCATAAAAATCACACGTTACCGATGTGGCAAGAGTGTAAAATCTGCATGTGCTGAACAGAGAACTTGAAATCATTTCATACTGGGCAGTTGTGTTTCTAGCCATAAGAAGGAGACAAGGTCTCATTAATCATGATTTCTTGGGATTTTTTTTTTAACTAGTGAAAGTAAGCCATCAGAAAGTTATTGCATTGGCTACATAAAAAGTTCTTTCCCACAGGGACTGGAAAGGAATTTAATAGATTTGAATGACCCTCTCTCCAATGCAGCACAGAAGGGAGTTTATGTTTATTTTGTCTAAAGACATAATTGTCCAGAATGGAGCCATTATTAGGCATTAAAAATTACCAAGATAGTTTCTGGGTTATAAGCATCTACTGGTCATCTTTCACTTCAGGTCAGGAATTTTAAGATTTTGTGATTTCTATTCAGTTGTTGCCATAATCAGTCACACAACTATGTGTCATCATTTGTGCTTCAATACGAATAGCTTTTTAAGTGACACATTCCCCATGAAATTGTGCTAACATACATAATTATAAATTGTTTCTGATGGTTAAAAATTGTTCCTTGTGTTGGATCCTAACAAAGCTAAAATACTGATGAAAAGAGCTGGGTAGAATTTACTGTAATCTAATTTTTGAATGGTATAAAGTTCCCTAAAGGCCTAGAAGAGTATGGCAAATTGATGGAAGTATGATTTCATGTAAGAATAAATTGACATGAATGCAAACTGAAGGCATAAGCTCATGGAACTGTGTGCACAAGCCTGGGTCATTCGTTCATGGCACCGAAGTAAATTATATTAGTAACATGAACATTCCTAGCATATTTTAGACAAAGCAATGGAGATCCACTGTGGCTGGATATAACTGAGTAGGGACATTAAGATCAAAGAACTCGAGAGTTTAGGGCTGACAGTCTCACCTCTGTGGCAGTGCTCTGATTTGCTCCATTTTCCAGCAAATATTTCACAACATCAATGTGGTTTTCCTGGGCAGCCATGTATAAAGGAGTGAAGCCATTCTGAGGACAAACAATAAGAAAAAGACATTTTCAACCAATTGTCAAAGTTCAAACCAGAGAAGAATGCAACACAAGGAAAGAGCAAATACTGTGAAATAAACCTTCAAAATGGTGAAGCTATATAGCACTCCTTCACACTGAAGAAATCATACACATATTTACTGTTGTAAAACTAGACAAGATTTCAGTGAACTAAGTTCTACACACAGTTTCTAAAGGAGTAAGGAGAAAGCCTTAGAGAAGAAATAGTTCCCTCATTTCCCATCTTCAGTTTAGTACCAGAGACTCACATTCCTCACCACCTAACACTGTGTTAAACTAAAAATATCTTCATTTCTTTAGTATATTTCATATCTCAATACTTATAGAGTTCTATAATATGTAGAATTCTCATAATATAGAGCATCTATATAAAATAGTATCTGTATAATATCTTCTATATTGATCAATTCATAAACTCTTCAAATAGACCATGATTATCTTGAATACACACAGTTCAGTTAGCATCCTTAGTGGTATAAATTATTACCCATACCAGACTAGGCTAGGAGAGATAGCACATTTGAAAATTAAAAAGTCTGTATTTCAATGTTCTGATTGGAAGTAGTATGGTTTATGTTGAACATCTTTGTATTACTTTTTAAAGGCCATTTTGAAATTCTACCATTCAATCTCTCATTCACTTACTCAACTATTTACTAAAATTCAGCCCCTGGTAGCTGGGCTGTCACTGAGACACAGTGACAAATAAAACAGACACATGAACCCTCATGGAGCACATGCTGTAACATTATGATATAGTTGTAGATTTTAAAAATCACCGATATTTTATGACATAGGTTTAAAACTGAATTTAAATAGGCAAATTTTCTTTTCATCAGATCTCAGGAATACGCAAGGCCCCATTAAGGGGAAAAAAAAAACACACAAAACTTTATGAAAAAGAAAACCTGTGAAATAATTCACAAACTCACAAAACCTAACACTTCTCTCAAAACCTTGCCAAAGTCTTAAACATAGACGATTCCCTTGAACTTTCCGCGCATCAATGAGAATAAGTAAAAACATAGATGGAAGTTCAGGGATTTTTCAAAGAGGAGAAAAACAGTTTTTAAAAATACTTTTTGAAATAAAAATTCTTCTGTATACATTGTATGAGAGTGGAAACATTACTCAACATGGCCAAGATCCAGCAAAATATAAATACAGAGTATACAAGTAGAACAAGTAAAGCAATTTTAAATTAGATTATAAAAAAAAAAATCTGTGGGCTTCAAATGGTGGAGGAAAATTTGGAACTAAAAAAGAAATATTATAAGATGAATAAATTAACCATGTTGTAGCATTCGGGACTAGCTTGCTAGCTGGAAAGCATATTTTTAAAGACACAGCAAGCAGGTGAAATCTTGTGTATTTTAAGAACACTGAAGAGGTGGCGGAAGGATAGAATTAGAGATTCAAAGGAACGGAGAGCCAGTGAGGATGGTTAAAAACAATGGGTGGGTGTGGAATGGGGCTCTCTCATGGCAAGTAAAAGGCAGGAATGCAAATAAGAGAAGAACTTTTAATAGAGTAAAACAATTTTCTAGCATGCTTTCCTCCAATAGAATCTTATAGACAGATCAAGAGAAAGAGAAATAGACGTTGCCCATCATCAGGGGAAAGGAGATGTACCATCCTCAGGCCCTGTCTAAGAAAAGTCCCTGCCCTGGGTCTCAAGCCTTAGAGGGACCTCCTCTGACTGCGCAGGGCAGGGTATCATGAGGACAAAGGGGACATGTCCTCCACGACCCCACAGCTCCAGATTTTCAGGTTCCCACCAGGCACCTGGCTGTCCAGAATCCCTACCTAAGTGTTTCCAAGTGTGGTTCCAGTGGCATGCACACCCTTAGGTAGGCTGAATAATGGCTCCCAGATCCATCCCCATCCTAATCTCTGGAACCTGGAAATATTATCTTATACGGTGAAAGTAACTTTGTATGTGTGATTAAGTTAAAGACCTTGAGATGGGGAGATTATCTTGGATTATCCAAGCAGGCTTGATAGAATCACAAGGGTCTCTGTAAGAGGGAGGCAGGAGGAAGTCAGAGAAGAGAGAAGATGCTACACTCCTGGTTTTAGTGGTGGAGGAAAGGGTCATGACCCAAGGCATGCAGTTTTAGAAGTTAGAAAAGGCAAGGAAAGGGATTTTTTACCTAGACCCTCCAGACAGAAACAGCAATGCCAACACCTTGGTTTCAGCCCAGTAAGACTAATTTCCAAAACTATAAAAAAAATGTTGTGTTGTTGTAAGCCACTGAATTTGTAGTCATTTGTTACAGTAGTGGCAGGAATATAATACACAACCTTCAAATTGTTGGCTAAGGAGGGTAGAAGTGGGAGAGCTTGAATATGTGCAGGTTGGGGTGTCCCCACCTTTACATGTGGTGCTCCTGTGACACAGGTGGAGCCCGGATTGGAGGAAAAGAGGGGCTAGCTGTAGGCCAGGACCCAGAGTGGCAGCCCCCCAACACGGTCCTGTGGGGAGCTCCAAGGATTCCAGGAAGTCTGAATTTGGACCTGTTATACTTGTCAAGGCAGGAGATACTTATTTAACAGTTTGTTAGCTTTTAATTTTTTAAAAAAATACATATATATATAGTAAGTGAGCCTCTTTTGTACTCTTCTCCTGGGACCTGCAAGTGTTAGAGGAGGGTCAAAGTGGCAGAGAAAAGAAAAAGGGAAAAATCTCCAGGCTTACAACATACAGTGTACAACAGGGAAAGAGCAGGGAGACATTCACGATATTGGTTAAGTGCATCATGAACACCATTTGTGTGCCTTATGCCATCACTTTGGTGTGCCAGGGCTTCCAGTAGAGGGGCAAATATGAAGAACAATACAAACAAAAATGATTTATTGAATTTATTTCTGCTATATGGTCTCCATTGTGGTAAATGCTAAGAACATGTCTCCTCAAATTACAGTGACCGCGTGTCCCGGTTTGTCTGGGACTGCCCAAGTTTACACTTAGTATCCTGGAGTAAGTATTCATAGTGTCTTGGTTTGAATGCTCAATGACCTAATACTATCTCTAAATACTGAGAGTGGTGCTGTAACATAGGTATTGACATCCCCATTCAGACTGAGGCAGTTGAGGCTAAAATACTTAGGCAACTTGGTCAAAGTCTTGTAGCTAGTAAGTGAACTGGAAGTGACAGACAGATGTCAGTTCACGAATAGCTTTCTTCTCTGTAATGGAGTTGGGACTCTACTCTGCAGATGAGTGGTCCTCAGCTTTGCTGTGTGATAGAATTTCCTTCAGGAACTGTTCAGAATGCCTACTGCCACACTACCATCTTGCCCCTACTCAACTGAAGTCTCCATGTATGAAGTTCATGCACATGCATTTTTTTTAAAGCTCATTTTTTGAAATTGCCTTAAAAAGTTTTGTTATAGGTGATGCAGAAAAGTCGAATGGTTTTGTGTAGGGAGTAACATAATCACACTCATATTTCAGAAAGTTAACTCTGATGATAACAGATGCTTTGGTTTGGGGTGGTAGGAGACAAGACTGGAAGCAGGGCATTGATCAGCTTTTGCAGTATTTGCAGTATGCACATAGAAGATGAGGGAAGCTTGAGCCAACGCAACCCCTTGGTTAGAAGATGGGGAAAGCTGTTTACTGTTACAAAATGAGTGAAGTAAGGCAATAAAGATTTACTACAGGTCCTAAAGATGTGGAAGTTATTCTTTCTTAACTTACTGCTATTTAACAAGAAAGAGTCCACTGGAGAATGTGGGACATGCCTCTGGGAAATTAGGACAGGGCACGGCAGCGCTTTAACACAACCGTAAATTTCATAGGAAAGCACTTATCTTAACACATAAATAGCTAAAACACAACGTTACTGGCCTCTGTGTATATGCATCCAGGTTCTTTCCAATATATATTACATATGTCTCATACATATAAAATAATCTGGTTGCATGTACAAGTGAAAATATATATATTTTCTTCTTTTTGGCATAAAAATGTCACAGATATCCATAGCCCAGGCTGATACTTGGGGAGTGCCATGAGTGCAGTATTGTATCAGTTGTCACAGTAGTTCCAATGTGACAAACAGGTGCTTCTAACAACTGGTTATTAAGTATTTTGAACATTATCCCCGTGTATTGGTAATTATTATTTGCCATGCATTTATCTTTACTCAGCAAAAATGCATTTGTTGACTTTTCACTGGCTGGGCATTGCGTTCCACTTTAGTTTTTCGGAGACAAAAGACAACGGTCCTGTTTTAAGAGCTGGCAGTTTAGAGGGTGAGATGGTCACGTTAGCAAACTACCGCATGGCAGCTCAGAGAACACAAACCAAGTCTGTCCGGAAAGTATCCGACCATGTGATGTGAAAAACAGAGACAGTTATGGAAGAAGATACAAGATACAAGAAACACTGTACAGAGGACAATGATAACTCAGTCCCCATCATAGGAGGCACCTTGGGGTTCTCCCAGCGTCTCTTAACCTAACCCGAAACGTTCAACGTTCTCAGGTGTTCTGCTTGTTGCAGGCCTTCCAGAACGTGCACCACTTCCAACAGATTCTCGACCATCTTTGAAGCGTCTGAGCCACATTTTTATTTGTGCTGCACGCATTGCATCATCCCCGAAAGGCTTGTGAATCATCTGAATCCTTTCCGTGGGGAAATGTTGAAGCTTAACGCAAGATCTGGTGCACGTCCGTTGCTCTACTCGCTCAGTCATTTAGAACGAGTGGGCCGCAAAGCGCATGCTCACTCCATGGCGACCAGCGCCCCGCTGACTAGTAGAGTGATGTCATCACTGCCACGCATGCGCATCCCGGTCCGCTCGCCTTGGCTGCCAGGTTACGTCGACGTCGTACAAACCGTTCTCATCATAGTAACAATGGCTGGATATTTTCTGGACAGACCTCATGTATGTAATTAGTTTTCTTTAAATTACGTGTTGAGTATAAAGTGAACATAGATGAAGGACACAAAACTCAACTGGATAAGGAAATTATATCTGAAGGAAGACACTGGTTGTGACAGTTGGAAGACCCCGAAGTTAGACATAGCAGCAGAAGAGATATTTCAAACAGAGGAAACACCACGAGATGAGAAAACACAAGACATGTGGGGACTTGCCAAGAAGTCACTGTTGGTGTGGAAAGGAGGCTGCAGACAGGGCAGGATCAGCCCCTGTGTGCTAACGGGTCTGAATTTGATCCCGAAAGCCTGGGGAGTGTCTGTTTTTTAAACGGGTTTGACATGGACACATTTGCATTTTAAAGATATTACTTTGCCAGGAATGAGGAGGATGAATTGGAAAATGTCTAGATTACAGCCCAGAAGAGCAAGAAGAAGCTTTCTGTAATAACCCTGATGAGAAGTATTATAAACATTATTAAGATTTTGGTATTTTAAAATGTAAGAGCCTGCCGGGCTATCTCTATCGGTAGAGCATGAGACTCTTAAAATGTAACTTAGTGTTCATGCATTTATATTTTTCTTCATGATTAGAAAGATGAGAAGTCTATTATTTATTAGTTATTGATAACAGTTTTCAGATTTATTAGTTACAATACTTTTCCAAATATAGAAATCATGCTATATTGTACAGAATTTGAACACTTAAAATATTACAAAGTAAGTCTTCCTATTTACATTTGTAATATGTCTATGAAGCAATAATCAGGATTTAGCCACTGGTGAGCATTTCTTTTGGTAATTGTATTATCTTGGCAAATTGAATGAGCATGAGCTAATATTTATATATCAACCTATCAAATGTAGGTTTATTGAAGCTTTGGGAACATCTTTAAAGCCAGTTAAATTCATTGATATTTGTATGTCATTTCAAAGAAATTATGCAGAAACAAATACTGTCAATCTGCAAAGTAATCAATATTTTAGACAAGAACCAAAACTCTAAGAACTATCATTATTACCAATTTAAAAAATATTAATTTTTGAGCCTTAATTTTTCCAGCACATAGGACTTTATTCTTCCTTTACGGCAATGAAGATTCAACACTTGGATGACTTAAAAATATTGATCATATAAAATTACTTTGATCTCAATATAAGAGTCAATGTTACTATCCATTTTGAAGAGTCTTGTTTGTAGCACCAGATTTGTTCTAAAGATTTTTACCTAGACACTAGACTAGATGTTCCCTCGAGAGCAGAAAATATAACTCACAGAATACATCTTTCTAGAATCATCTATAGCTCAGGACATACTATAATTGCCAAAGAGAAGCATAAATAAAATGCTGTCAGAGCACTAAAGACTGAGTAATTAATAGCATGAAGAAGGTATATTCTGGCCCAAGAACAGACCTGAGGGAAAAATTAGGTCTTAATGAAATCAAGATGGCAGAACTAGAGAAAATTAAATGTTCTTCACTGTTCTCTTCTCTTCCTTTTCAATTTTCTCTGTCTCTCAAGAGATGTGGTATTTGCAGGGGAAAGATAAGTGTCATTGCAGACACATAGTTCACGTGGTGAATTCTGTTCTCTAAACCTAATGATGAGTCTAGTGAACAGTAGAAGTCGGAGAAATTACCAAACATGGGTAAAAGCCAGTGCAAGAATGCATGTTGAAAGGATTCTTATAGGTCTTAAAATAAAATTTAAAAAATCAAAGATCTCTTGGCCAGATGGTGACACACAAAACTACAATTCGTTATAATACATTACCACCCCACTAAAAATATACCTTAGGTAATTTCATAGATCAAGCATAAACTAAATCGCATTCTCTGAAATGTACAAAGACAGTGGAAACTGATTATGGAAACTCCAAATGGTGTATACATTAATATCTCTGTAAACTACATATTGTTATTTTATTTGTTCTTATTTGCAGTCTTATACTGCTAAGCTTATTAAATATATTGCAATGATTAAAACAAACTGCCCTATTTTCCTCCATGAAAATGTTACAGCTGAAAGGAAATTCATCATTTTACACTTGAGGAATTTTTAACCCAGAGATGGAGTGACCAGTGGCCTGGTGGACTGGCCAGTTGCAGAGGTTAAGGGGAGAAGAGGACGTGAATGGGTACGGCAGGTGCAGAGATGCTTGGAAACTCTTGCCCTACCCTTCTCATCTTTCAAGCGTCAACACAGTGGTTACTCTCTCTGAGAGGCCTTACTCAGTGCTTATGAAAATGCTTAGCACATAGTAGGTGTTTGATAACTATTTGTTAAATGGATGAATTAATCAAATAGAATATAATTTGAACTCCTTTTTATGCCTGTGGTGATTTTAACATATGTCTGCAAATTCTTTGACACTCCTTGCTTCAAAAAGTGGAGCCTCATTCCCCTCCTCTTGAATGTGGGACATT
Organism: Lepilemur ruficaudatus; assembly: GCA_963574885.1. NCBI lineage: Eukaryota > Metazoa > Chordata > Mammalia > Primates > Lepilemuridae > Lepilemur > Lepilemur ruficaudatus. The sequence continues at coordinate 10,017 of CAUYRT010023870.1, forward strand.
TTAGTAGTTTGCATCTAATGCATTGGTTATGGTGGAATTAATTGGTGTGAGACTTCTAAGGCGAGGATTTAAAAGTCATTGCCCTTCTGCCTTCTTGTCTCTTTTGGGTCACCTGCTCTGGAGGAAGGAATGTTATGATGACACACAGCTATGGACCCACAGAAGAAGGAACTGACCCCTCCCACCAACAACTAGCACCAACTTGCCAACCATGTCTCATTTCAGAGAGAATCCTCTAACCCCAGAAAAGCCTTCTGATGACTTTAGCTCTGATTAACATCTTCATTACAGCCTCATGAGACTCTGAGCCATAACTGCACAGTTAAGCCAACACTGAATTCCTGGTTCACAGAAACAACGATGATAATAAATGTTTATTGCTGTTTTAAGCCACTAAGCTTGGGGATAATTTCTAATGCAGCAATAGCTAACTAATATAATGTCCAACAAGGTCCTATATAATCTGATGCTCACCTACTTTGCCATCTATACCTCTCACAATTCTTACCCTATACTGCTCCAATTCTTTTTAGGAAAGAAATTCATATCCTGGGTAGTTATTTTCATATTTTGCAGTAATATAACTCTTCAAATGCTATCTAACCTGCAAACCCTAAAAATAAAAGATTAAATATGACTGTTCCTTTGAAGTTGACTGGGATAACTTTTCAGCAATGTCTTCTGCTTCACCAAACTTCCCAGACAATGTTTTTTAAACTGTTTTGCGTTCCAAGGAAGTACAGCAGGGATCCTTCTTGGAGAATGTTGAGTTTTAAGAGCTATCAGTGTTTGAAAACACTACGATGAAACAGCCATTGTCATGTGTTACCCTTCTTTATAGTGTTTCACAATCAGAAAAGATTAGGTGTTTGCATTAATAAGAAATGGATGGATTAGGTAACTTGTGCATATTTGCCTAGATGAAGCAATCTACAGTTCAAAGAAGTTTGAAAACTACAGCTCTAAATGTTAATAATACCCTTAATTCTATATGTTATTTTCAGTTTTCTGAGAGTATGACATATACTGTCTATATCTACTGGAAAACATAGTCAATAAATCACACAACCAACTCCAACTGTAGGAAGTGGGAATGGTTAGAGATAGATCTGGGTTTGAACTTAGTAAAAGTAGAATTTCCCTTTTGAAGAAGCCTCCTGTTTTTTGTAGGCAGGTCAGTGGCAAGATTTAAGTTGTTTCACAGAACAGAATTCTTCAGCAGCCTTAACCATAACATGCCAGGAGGCTTTTCATCAGACACCAGTCAGCACTGGATGGGAAGTATTACTCTAGTTCCCACCCCAGATACTATGCATCATCTTCTTCCTTTGAGTTAGCATTATGAGAGATGAGGTTGGGAAGCATCCCAAATTTATCGCCAAGCTTTAAGGTCAGGATGATTCAAATGATTTCCCTAAATATATCGTGAAAGCACAGCTGCAAAGGATGTAAAAAACCAATGGTACTAATTGTAGTCACAAAAATAAAGACTACTTTGTGTACTCTGGGGATGTACTTAGGGCAAAAGAACAAAAGGCACGATTATGTACTCATTTGGTAGTTGAGAGGCATTTTATTAATTAAAATGGCATATAAATTTTCTCACATAAGGTGAACTTCACAATTTTTAGTCTGGGTTAGGATATTATGGGTTATTTTAACTACCTTCCTCTTTCCAAAGGTTCTCTTCAAAAGATTAGAGCTAAACTATCAAATGACACTAAAATGATTAATGTCATGAATCTGTCTAGGGAGGTTAAATTTTATGAAGGGTTTACTGTGTCATCTGGTTTCACGCCCACAACTATACTCTTAGGCACCTGTTACCGATGAGACTGTGGCTCACATCATTCACCTACGGGCACACCAAGTGGTGCAGCGAAGATCTGAACCCTAGAGGACGCCATACTCAGTGTTCCTTCCATCCCCTTCTTCTGTCCTCTCCAACCAGGATCAAATTGCCTCAGAGAACACCTGTACTTTTATCTAGTGACTGGACAATTAGCCTTCTTATATCTTTTCCTAAGACATTCACTAGGGATGAGAGGGGAGCTCTGCCTTTTGCCGTGACCTGCGTGATGAAGAATGTCCAACTATTTTCTTAGGCATAAGAATTCTTCCAGTTTTTATTTTCAATAGGTAAGAAATTTGGGTGGTGTTAGTGAGGAGAGAGAAGGCTAAACATTTTATATTTGCTATTTAACCCTAACAGTCCAGTGCAATACTTTATCTTTATATGATTCAAGGAAATTAACATTCACAAGGATTAAGAAGCATGCCTAAAGTTTCACATTACTTAAAACGTGGAACTGGGATTTGAACCCACATACAACTAATTCTAAAGTTCATGCTCTTTCGACTACACTATTCTGCCATATGCTTTAACAGCAAATTCCACAGGTGATACTATATTGTGTCTGGGTATTGCTAGCAATCAGAAACACCACTGAGAATTCTGTATTCCCACTGGGTCTACATGATCCCTGCTTTCAGCGTCTCGTGCATAAATGACCAAGAAATCATTTGAGCTATTTAACCTATTTCAGGTTACTAACTCCAGTGCATCCTATGCATCGACCTGAACTAATATTCCTAAAATCTGTTTTCAACAAACTACATTTCCTTCTTGTCATGTTACCAACTGTGAATGAAGGTCAGTTTTCATACACAATGACTGAAGATCAAGACCTTTTATACCCTTGCGCCATTTTACTCAGTAAGTCTTGTTAAAAACAAACTTAATACATAGTCTTATGTTTTAATACCAGCTGTCTTGCCCATACTTCTGCACTCATCATGGTCAATTCTACCTCCTAACGTTGTTGTTACTAATCTTCCCACCTGGAACATCTTCCCTTTTATTTTCCCGTCTGCAGACATTATCTATTTGTCAATGCCCCGCTCAAGTCCTGCAAGAATTTCATTTACAGAATTTAGCCAACTCCAGTCTTCCTCTTTAGTACATAGTCTGTTCCATTACAATTTAGTAACAAATCATATACTCTCTTCTGTGGTTTGCCTTTGTTTCTTGTGTGTGGTCCTGACTTTGTGTGTAGCCTGCACACTTTTTGAAAGCAGCTTCCTGTCTTACACATTTGGAATCCTCCACAGAAATGAGCACCGTGTTGTGTACACAGTAAACATCAGGGAAATACCTATAGATTGACTAACAGTTTACTTTCAGCTTTCCCACCCTCAGTTCCTGACGATTATAGATGACCCAGACTTGTGCTTTTCTCCTTTATCCAACTTTAAATTTTAAATTTAACAGATGACTTACAGACCTCATGCTACAAAAAAGTTGAAGTGGCTAATAACGCTTTACTGACTCTCACCTAACCCCAAAATGCTTTTATCTCTATGTTTCACTTTGCAAACACGAATAAATACCTCGTTAAATTGTTAAGCTATGAATTAATAATTCTATTGTTTATGTCTTTAGATTTATAACTGCAAAATGAGAAAGCAAATGAATGCTAAAAAAATCATAAAGCAAGTAAATTTAAAAAGAAAACAACCTTTAGACTGAAGAAAATTTTAGCCAAATATGAAAAGACAACTCTGTGATGCTTGGTATAGAGTTTTGCAGGCAATGGGCTCTTAATAAATTAGTGAATGCAAAAAAATGTTAATAATTGATTTGTAGATATTTTTGGATTGTCTATTTAAGTAATCATATCTTCTGTATACAGCAGTTTGCCTTTGCCTTTTCCATTTATATTCTTTTTCTCTTTTCACTGTATTGGCTAGGCGTTGAGTACAATGTTGAATAGTATCACTAAGAAGAATCCTTTTCTTGTTACTGGCTTTAATGAGAATACTGATGTTTGCAGTTGTTTTTGGAATATTTCCTCCGGAAGCAGTCTGATATTCCTAGTAGGGTAATTTTAAAGAATTATTAAAAATTAAATTAAATCTATTAATTTATTTAATCTGGGTTTAATAAAAAATTTTAAAATTATCCAACTAGGAATATCAAGTTGCTTGGAAATATTCCAGAGGAAATATTCCAGATGAAAATTAAAATTTAATTTAAATTAAATCTATGGAATGTATTTACATATTTAAATGTATCATTTAAAAATATTAAAATATTGGATCAAAAATTTGTATTACACTGGAGAACTACACAGACCATAGAAGTACCACCAATTAGTCCTTCTCAAGACTTATTTTTGAGGCAGCTGCCCAGATAGTATCTGCCCAAATAGCAGGTATCGCATGGAACTTTATATTTAAAGAAAACTAACCCATAGAGATCAAGAACATTGGGCATCCTTTAAGTAGCAATTTAAAGTGGTTTCTTCTCCAAACTTGTAACTTTAGCCTCACTGACACTGTGTTCTAACTAAGGTATACTAAAGCTCTATTACAGATGTTTCAAAAATCATTTTACTACTGTACGATAAGCAAATGTAAAGACAATACCTTTGAGGTTTACGGTATTCTATTTAGAATTTGCCACATTTGGAATTACTCTCAAAGTGATTTTTCAAAAATTAATATTTGGTTCAACCACATTTTTTTTAGCTGGACTTCAATCTTTGCTATCCAAAACATCTAAGATGAGAAGGCTCATTCTTTTTTCTATTAGTCTGTAGCTGCAAGTGTCTCTAGGAGAACAGACTATAAATGTCCTGACTATTAAATTACTTAAAGGTCTCTAGATATCTGTGTTTAGGCTAATGCAATTTCATGTACTCAGATTGACAGTATTCTAAGGAGGCTGTGAAACAAGCCAGTCACACGAACTGACTTTGTGATGTTCTTCACTGTGTCCAGGACAGGCAGCAGTGAGCGTGCAGAGTGGCCAGTTTTGCAGAGTTGCATGATTGCTGAATTTGGTAATAATGACAGCTGACAGTTGTTGAGCTCTTACAATCGCCAGGCATTACTCTAAGCACCGTACATGGATTGATCTCACAACAACTCTGCTGCAGGCACTATTATCATGATTCCCCTATCACAGATGAGGGCACTGAGGCAGAGGTGCACGAGTTGAAAGCAGAGGAGTCAGGATTTGACCTCTGTCTGGGCTTTGACCACCTCGGCCTCCAAGTTTATGTCCTTACTGATTTCACTATGCTGCCGACCTCAGGCAACGTCTAATGGGATCACTGGCAATTTTCAAGTCTTGAAAACACCTTTTCTCTTTCACGGCTTTAACAGTAGAAAGAAGGAGTAGAAATAACTAGGCACTTCCAATCATTATACATAGATTAAGTAGTTAGCAGTATAATGTATTCACATACAAATTTATCTTTACCATGTTCAGTGAATTATATCTCCCCAATTAAGAAAATGCACACTAAAGATATGGGTAAGAATAACACTTGAAAAAGAATTATTATGAATTAAACCAAACATGAAAGCTTTGAAAACATTAAGACATAATATAGATTCTAATTTTCATCTTTCAAGAGTTATCATGTAATTAATCAATGTTTGTAGTATAAACAAAATCACTTTGGGTCTATGTGTAGTTACCTAAACTATTAGTTTCCTCTCAATAAAATAAAGAAAGCAATGATTGCTCTCGATGCAAATTATGTGTTGAGCAGTAATGACACATTGTCAATAACTTCACTTGTGCTTTTCAAGGTTTTAGACACCTACCTGAAAAATTCCATTAAGAAATGACAAAAATGTAATCGCTTATAAAGCATCGCAATAAAGAGTAAACAGAATTTAACGACATAGAAAGGAACTAAAAAAAAAAAAGACTACTTCTAAGTAAGGCCGTGGTACTTTGTAGTTGGGAAGGAAGAATGATACCTTTTATTTGACATACTGTTGCAGTGTTTCAATTGTTTAAAATAAGAATATATTAGTGTTCTACTTGTAAAGTTAAGACAGAGAAATAGATGGATAAGTAGGTAGATAGATGGGAAGACAGGCAGACAGACAGACAGACAAATACTCAAAACATACGGAGTATTTAACCAGGTATCAGAAGACAGGGGTCACCAACAGGACTTTGGGCAAGACATTGACTCTGTGGACTTCAAATTCCTGTAATAAGTGCTATGGACATGATGTCTCTAACACCCTCTTCCACTTCTAAACTAAAATAATTTAATTTAATTTAATGAAGGGCATAACATGTGGAGACTCTAAAGGACTCACATTCCCAAAATAAAGTAAAATATTCAAGAGTTCATCCATTGGAGACTTATTTTCAAAATAGTTAAAACACTGTCTATATCCTAATGCCTCTGCAATTTTTTTTTGTTAAAACCAAAGCACAATGCTAAATTAGAAGGTTGAAAATTTTTTAAGCAACTATAGAAAATAAGAACATCAAAATGTATATCTAGGATGTTACAGTGTATGGAACCTTGCTCCAAAATGCAAGTTGATGGATTATTAATCAATGGCACAATACAAGAAAGAAGGAAAAGAACAACTACCTCTAAAGTCTTTGCAACTGGTCCAATTATCAAACATAAGTGTGTTATGAATAAGAACATTGAACAAATCCATGACCCTTGGAATGTTGATCATTAGCTCAATACATTGTGTTCACATTGATGCAAGAATCTTTTGCTAGTCAAACACGTGATGTTGCACATTTTTGATCTGTTTAAAGGATCTTGATATAAATAGTTTGGGGTTCACTCTTGGTCTCTTTTCCATCAGTTAAGCCCACATTTGGGGTGTAAGGTAACCAAAGCAGTATAAACTCCCATGGTATAGCAGATTTACCACCAGAATGCTAAGCTTTTGAAAATTTTTAAAATTTAACCCAAGAAAATACTTTTATAGAGCCACATGCAACTTGCGTGAATAATTCATATTTCACAGATGTCATTGATACTCTGGAAAACAATCACTTTATAGTCTTAAAAAATACATAAAGATAATGATATTACATTTGCCAAGTATGCAGTTACATTTAAAGGGAGATTATGATAGGTCAAAAAATAAATTTCATTGTATGAGTTAATAAAATAATTTGGCTAAAATAAATAACAGAAGCATTTTAAATAAATTTACCTGACTAACAGCCAGTTAAATCCATTAAATCAACTTCTTGAAACTGTTCTAATTTAAATTGATTTACATTAGAGAAAATCTGAATATAATACCTGAGACTGTGCATTAATATTGGCTCCTTCCTTAACAAGAACTTTGACAACTTCCGCTTGTCCAGCCAAAGACGCAATGTGAAGAGCAGTATTGCCTTTCTGTTTTGGAGAAACAAAATAGAAAATATTAGAGGTTTCTGAATTTTGTAGGAATCAAAATATGCAGGCATTTTTATTTGCTGATTACTTAAACTGATTAAAATTTGTCATTTTATCAAGACAGTAGCCCATTCATGAAGGGATTATTTTTTTTACCATCAAAAATATTGACCATCTCCTATAGTGTCTCCCTTTTTATATTTCACAATACTGGTGTAGCACTGAGAATATAGAAAAACTGAGTCCTTAATGAATCAAAAAATTTGGGGTACATATGTGTGTGTGTGTGTGTGACCAATATCTCATGACATTCATGGGATTTAAGCAATAACTAAAGAGTCCTCCTGCAAGGAAAGATTAACTAAAAAAAAAAAAACTCTTTACTAAAACATTGAATTTATTTCACCTTGCAAAGAAAACCTAGGGATTTTCAGTGGTAGAGAAAACGACTTTGCTCACAGTTGTTTCCAGTCACTAGGGCAAGTGGTTGTTGTTCAAAATATTTTGGCAATAAAAAAATAAATTTTACATGAATCAAAATGTTACCAGTAATTTCCACCATTTGCTATCAAAATTTACTATCCACAGCACCAATCACCAATGAAAATAATTTGAACGTTTTGTTGAAATAAAATACAGGCCAAGAGATTAAAAATACCTATGAAATGATTGAAATAACAAAAAGAAAAAAATGAAAAACAAACAGAAATCTATAGATTGCAAGCCATAGAGTTTGGGCTCTCGTTCTCTTTCTACCTCTAGCTCACTGACGCTGTATTTGGGGGACTCAGTTTCCTCCTTTTTAAATGAGATTCTCTTCTAGAAAATTTCACAACTCCAATCTCTGATTAAAAGCAAACCTATGTTTTAAAATATCAATAGAGTTTCAAAGAAAGGAAAAATAAAACCAATAGTAAACACTTAAGCAATCAAAAAGTGGTTGGTTTGATGAATATGCTATATTAACACGAGCAAATCGGGGGAGGCAAATAATTTAATCTACCTTCAAATAGAATTTGTTCAACCCTTATTTGATGTGCAAAAGAGAAATGTTAATTAAAATGTTTACTCTCTCTTTATGTTCCAAGTAAGGAATTTATTGCATATGGTGAACATATATTTTAACTTCTTTGGAATTGCCAGAGAGTTGTTTATTTGTTTTTGTTTCTTAATTTCTGCTAGATGTTTACTAGACTATAAGCAGGATCAGTGTACACTTTGGCAGTTATGCACGAGATGTTGGAAATGCAGGTTAACTGGTCCTATTTCTAATTCATTCCCACATTGTTTTTTGTTTACTCATGATTGAACTAATGCCCCAGCCAGAGGCTTGAGTAACTGACTTCTCCTTCTGCATTTTCCATAATCATATTATCACATTCCAGCCTGGTCAGCAGGCTTGGCTCTGATTAGATATTGTATTTTTTCCAAATAAAAATTTCACCTTCAAAAGACAAAGATTTGTCATTACCGATAATACTTTTAAAAATATCTGCTGTTTATGAAATGAATCCTTGAGAGGTTTGAATATATTTTAGCAAAATCAGCATCAACAACTGAGCAAACAGTTGTTTGAAACTGAAACAAACAGTTTCTAGTTTACCAAGTATCTTGTACATTTTTTAAAAAATGAGTCCAATTTCTTTGCAAACACACATGATAGTGATGAAGTCTAATTTTACCCTAATAATTCAATCCATGATCCAAAATCTCCTTTGCATTAGAGTATAAAGGACTCTGTATGTCCTCATACCAAATTGAATGAATACATTAGAAGATACATCAATATAACTAAAGCGTGAAAATTACTCGTTTCCATTGAAAAGTTTACCCCATTAATTTATTTAGAAATGATGAAGTACCCTTGGGAAAATAGGTGCTATTGCCCACAGAGGATTATGTCAATCTAGTTCTCTTTGTGAATCAAAGGAGGAAAGACAAAATATTAGAAACTAGGTTTACAAATTTCTATAGCCTCATGTCTGATAAGTCCTTAAACCAAACAATTCAAGCTCTGCAAAGTTTAGTGGAGAGGGCTTCAATTTTAGTTCTGCGGAGTTAAGAATCTTGGTGCTCCAGCAAATCTCTGAAATGTACAACTGGGAAATGAAGCTTTAAATCATTTCCTTGTTCCTAAGGAAAATAAATTCTACCAGCAAGAACATTACCTTAGTGGCGGAATCCACAGAGGACCCTCTTCCCAGCAGCTCCTGAACCAGCCCCACGTGGCCTTCCTTGGCAGCCAGATGGAGAGCGTTGAGTCCATTCTGGGGGGAGAAACAACAGCCCTCAGAGGTGGAGTGATGATGACGGAGACAGTGTTCTGATCTCACTCAAGCACATAACCCGGAGAATATACGGACTCTGATCTCTGCATTTTTTTTTCTTTTTGTATAAGCTTGAATCTACTGTGTTCAGAGGGACTAATTTCAGTGTCTTTGATTCAGAGAGGCAAAAAGGTAGATATTCATTGGAACCATGGATTTGGCAACTTCCTTTAAACAAACTTTTTTTTAAACCAAGAAATTTCTAAACACTTTTCTAATGAGAAAAAAAGAGAGAGCAGTTTTGGATCATTTATTGTGCCAGCCAAAAACAAAATTTTGTCCAGTTTCTGGAACATATAGATCTTTAAATAAGTCTTCTTACTTTTTAACAAATGGGATGGGAGACGAATGTCTTTTTTTTAAAGTGATTAACAAACCATAGGACAATTCTTATGGTAACACAACTTTATGATGACAGCCCTATGCTTAAAATACATTTAGTACTATGTCATTGAATTGCATTGACTTTTTTCAAAAGTTTAAAATTTATTTTATAATGTCTGGTAGTACTATAATATCTGATTCCAATCTATCTAAATCCCTAAAAATTAATTATTCACCATAACATTGAGAAAACTTAAAATATCACTAAATATGATATTTACATATATTAAACTGACATAAAGCTTAAAAATAGATCTTACCATACATATAAGGAGAACCCAATAGAAATACAAATTACTATATGGTAAATTTAATGTATATGGTTACTGTACATTTTATACTTAATGATTTTGTTATTGAAAGTATTCAGGCTTTTACATTTGACATATTTTTATACTTGACTAAAAAATAAAGTAATATTTGTTTTTCTTCTTTGCAAAGTATGGTCCTGGCTTTAACATTTAATTTTGAGTAAACAATGAGGTAGTACAATGTATACCAATATATACAGTCAATATATACATGCATAGTTTCTATATAACTGGTCTCAAAATGGTAAGAAGTAAATCACTTTGGAAATTTACTATTATATTCCCAGAAAATTTAACAAATAAATCAATAATACAATAAAAACTTGAAAAAAATAGAGTTTTATGACCTCTGGATTCTACCAATATGCAAAAGATGTTAACTGTGTTAACTGTATACAAGTGATTTAGCAAATAAAAATTATGTTCACTCGTATCATCAATCCAAGGAAAGCATTACATTTTAAAGTTATTTCCTAGAGTTGGGGGCAAGAAGGCTAACTAGAGGCGGCAGCAGACATATGCCTCTTCTCCAGAGAACAACCAGGATATCCATCAAAAACCCATATTTCAAATAGACCGTCAGAGGGAGAAAAAGTGAAGATAACAGAGAGGCAGTGGGAGACATCAGGGTGAAGTCAGAAGATGGACACACAGGATGGGTCTCCTGAGTGCCTTGAGAAGCCCCCTGCCTGGGAGCCGGGGAAAGGGCAAGCAGAAGACTTTGGGGACCCCACACTCCCACCTGGAACCTTTACAGTTTCAAGTAAACTGGACTGCAGTGACACTCCAAGTGGCTGGCTTGAGTCTTTTTGGGCAGCTGTGTACCAGCCTGCAACTCCTGGTCAGGGTTGGCCCTCGTTTGGACTTGGGAATTCTAGGAACGGGTTTGAAGGCCTGTTCCCAAACTCCCAGGACTCGACTGTGTCATGTGAGAACATTGAAAGACTTGTGAGCTGATCTCTGGTAGGGAGGGAGCTCATGTAGGCAGCACTGAGAGGAGCGTATGGTGTGCGTTTGTGCTACACATAGTTCATGCACCGGTCAGCCGTCCCCACTCAGAAACGGCACCCATGCTGTCTGTCCTGGCTGGGGAGGTTCACAGTCTGGTCCAGCTGGTCTGCCTGAGGGCAGTCGACGTTTGACTGGCCTGGCTGGTTTGGCTGGCTGTCGGTACCAGAAGCTAGAGGGAAAGTCACTGGGTCAGGGGAAGTGGAGCAACTTGACCCCCACTTCTGCCTGTTAGATTGTGCATTCTGGACTCCTCCTCCTCCATGAGTAGGTTCTTTGGCTTGGAGGGGACATCTTCACCATCCTCCTTGGAGGCTTCCTCCAGCAGCATGGGAACTGACCTTCGACCCCCACTGGGACAGCATTTGTGCTAGTCCTTGGGGAGCCTGGACGTGGACTTGCCTGACGCAGCCCCATCCAGCTTTGCCCCTTCCATTGGCCTTGGTGGTAGTGGATCACAAGAAGTGATCCCCTGGGAGTTACAGGGTCCTTCCCAGTGTCTGGGACTCTGAGTGCTTCTGATACAGTAGAGCCAGGCATAGGTCTCACAAACAACAACACGTCTAGCTCTCTCCTGCCAGCACCACTTGCTGGCATGGAGGTCAACTTGTACAACCCATTTGATCATTTGCTTTTTCAATCATACAGGGCTCAGCTGACTCTTACCTATGAGCACCACTACTGGCCTGGAGACTGAAATGGACATCCCAACATATTTCTTACTGTTAGAAGCACACAGGGCTTGGGAAAGAGATAAGCTTCTAGAGAAATCCACCTCTCTTTCTTGGCAAGAGGAAGGGAAACTGTTCACACAGATAGTGCATTGCCAATATAGTCTAAAATAATTAGCATTTGAGAAAATCACCACATTAAATTTATCTATTGCTAAGAAATTTAATCAGAGCCTTGGCCATCTGAAAGTACCCACAAACAAAGCCAAAGGTCCTTACCTGACATACACTACAGTCAAACCCATAATGGGGGGAGGGAAGTACCATCTAAATGAAAGTAAAGTCAAAAACAAGAAGTGAACAGCCTCTTTAGATGAGAAGGAATCAGTGCAACACCTCTGGCCATATGAAAAAACAGAGTGCAATGATACCCTTCAAGGATCACACTAGCTCTCCAGCAAAGGACTGCAATTGAAAAAAATTTTAAATGTCAGATAATGAACTCGCAATATGGAACACAAGTAAGATCAATGAGTTCCAGGAGAAAGTTGAAAACCAACATAAGAAAACCAAAAAAATAATTGAAGACATGAATGAAAAATTCACTAGAGAGACAGATATATTTAAAAAAAAAATAACAGAACTTCTGGAAATGAAAGACTCATATAGGGGATTACAAAATACAGTGGAAAGTTTTAAAAGCAGATTAGACCAACCAGAAGAAAGAATCTCAGAGCTTGAAGATAAGGCTTTTGAATTAACCCAGTCAGTGAAAAATAAAGAAAAAAGTGCTAATGGAAAAAAAAAAAACAAAGAAATCCTTGAGGAAGAAGAAGATTAAGTAACAAACATGGAAAACCTATTTAAGGGAATAAGGGAAGAAAACTTCCCTGGTCTTGCTAGAGATTTAGACATCCAGATACAAGAAAGTCATCAAACTCCTGGAAAATTCATTGCAAATAGGACATCACCAAGGTACATAGTCATCAGATTGGCCAAAGTCAAAGTGAAGGAGAAAGTTCTACAAGCTGTGAGCCAAAAGCATAAAGTAACTTACAGAGGAAAAGCCACCAGACTAAAAGCAGGCTTCTCAGCAAAAACCTTATAAGCCAGAAGGGATTGGGGTCCTATCTTTAGTCTTCTTAAACATAATAATGGTCAGCCAAGAATTTTATATGCCGCAAAACAAAGTTTTATAAATGAAGGAGAAATAAAGTCTTTCCTGGAAAAGCAAACACTAACGGAATTTGTTAGCACTACACCTGCCCTACAAGAAATGCTCAAAAGTGCTCTAAACATAAAAAAATGGTCAATACTCACCAGTTTAAAAATACTCAAAAGTAAAAACACAGCTCTTACAAAACAGTAACACAAGGGAGAACACAAAGCAATTAGGTAACAAGCAACATGATGACTGGAACAGTATCTCCCATATTATAATATTAGCATTGAAGGCAAACAATCTAAATGCTCCACTTAAAAGATGTAAATTGGCAGAATGGATAAAAGAAAAAAAAAAACACACTTAACCCAAATATCTGCTGTCTCCAAGAAACCCACTTAACTTATAAAGATTCTCATAGACTCAAGGTAAAGGAAAAACATTCCATGCAAACAGAAACCAAAGCAAGCAGGAATAGCTATTCGCATATCAGATAAAACAGACTTTAAATCATCAACAGTAAAAGAAAACAAAGACAGCCATTACATGTTGATAAAGGGATCAATTCAACAAGAAGATATATCAATCCTACATATATATGCACATAAGGGAGCTCCCAGGTTCATAAAACAAATACTACTAGACCTAAGAAAAGAAATAAACAATAACATAATAATAGTGGGGGACTTCAACGTTCCACTGACAGCTAGATAGCTCATCAAGACCGAAAATCAACAAACAAACACTGGACTTAAATGGGACTCTAGAAGATGGACCTAAAAGATGATTACAGAACATTCTACCCCAAAACTGCAAAACATACATTCTTCTCATCAGCACAAAAAACATTTTCCAAGATAGAACATATGGTAGGCCACAAAACAAGTCTCAACAAATTTTTAAAAATTGAAATCATATCTTTTCAGACCACAGTGAAATAAAACTAGAAATCAATTATAAAAGGAACCCTCAACACTACACATGGAAATTAAACAATCTGTTGCTGAATGATTTTTGGATCAATGACAAAAGCAAGATGGAAATCACAGAAAAATTTTGAACTGAATGACAACAATAACACAAGCTATCAAAATCTCTGGGATACAGTTAAAGCAGTGCTAAGAGGGAAGTACACAGCACCAAATACCTACATTAAAAAGACAAGAGAGTGACAAATAAGGTCATGTCACACCTCAAGGAACTAGAAAAACAAGAACAAACCAAACTCAGAGCTAGGAGAAGACAAGAAATAACGAAAGTCATAACAGAACTAAACAAATTGTAAACTAAAAATAACAATATGAAGGATCAATGAAATAAAAAGTTGGTTCTTTGAAAAGATAAACAAAATTGATAGATTACTAGCTAGAGTAACTAAGAAGAGAGTGGATTCATTTAAATAAACTCAATGAGAAATGAAAAAGGAGACATTACAACTGATACCACAGATCATCCAAGACTACTATGAACACCTCTTTGTACACAAACTAGAAAATCTAGAGGAAATGGATAAATTTTTGAAACACACAGCCTTCCAAGTTTGAATTATGAAGAGACAGAAATCCCAAACAGACCAATGATTAGTAGCAAGATTGAAACAATAATAAAAAACTTCCCAACAAATAAAGCCCAGGACCAGATGAACTCATGGTCAAATTCTATCACACCTACAAAGACAGATTTTTGCTTGTAGTTCACTGCCACTTTCAACAACACATAGGTAGGTGATTTTCCCAAAACTCCAAATTTTGAGGTTCTTGAATTCCTCTTGGCCAGTGATCAGTCCTTTTTGTACTTTGTCCACTAATTCCCATGGTCACACTATAGACCTTTTCATTTCCAATCATTATAACCTTCCTCCAGTATCTCAATTTTAAGCACCCAGCCCTCTAAACACCACTTACTCTCTTGCCAATCCACTCATACAACCCCAACAATCTTTCAACCCCTGACACCTAGAGCCTATTCAGCTTTTCACAGTGTCCACCTATCCCCTCCCTTAGCATAAATTCCATGCATAGTCTTTATCATTATTTTACTGATTCCCTTGCATGCAGCCTTAGCTCACTTGTATTTCACTAGCTTTGCCACACTTGTTTGGCTAAACCACATTCCTGGTTATATGTAACTCTCCACGTGATCCCATGCCTGCATGTGGCTGCAGAAGAACACACGTACATGCTACCTGGACTCACTTTAAATTCCTGATCATGACCCTCAAGCAGCCCTCAACACTGTCTGGCAATTACACTCTTACCCTTACTCACTCCCTCTCCCGGTCTCCCGGAGTATTGCTTCACACCTCTGTCTCCTCAACCTCCATCCCTTCCTCTCCCATCTTTACTCTCAGCTGATGCCCTTGACTCATACTTCACTGAAAACAATAGAAGCAACTAAGAGAGAACTTCCACCCCACACCCAGCTCCCAACACCACACCCACACTATGTCCTGCTCCACTGCCCACATGCTTTTCCTTGTCCTGAACTTCCCATGCTCCCAGCAAAGCCAACCACTCCACACTCTCCTCTTCTCAAAGACACTATCCAGTAATTCTCCTTTCTCTAGTTCTTGAATTATTGATTTTTCCTTCTCTGCTGTTCATTTTTTCCATTGATGAAACAAAAATGCTATCCTTTCTTTCATATATTAAAAAAGCCACTCTTGATCCCACTTCCTCTTCCAGCTACTTCCTTTGTTCTCTTTTTCCCTTTACAGAAAGAGTCCTTGAGGTAGTATTTGGGCTGCCTCGGGTCCATTGAATGATCGCCAGCCAGTTTCACCCCCCACTGAAACAGCTTCTATCAACTCACCAGTTTCCACCACATTACCAAAGCTGTAGTTCACTCCTCAGCTTACTTGATCAACAACATTTTACAGAGTTGATCTTTTCAGTCACCTGAAAATAGTTTTTTCACTTGGCTTCCAAGATACCACACTTTCCAGGTTTTCTTTTCACACCTCCAGACACTGCTCTTTCCCATTCTCCTTACTAGTTCCTCCTCATCTTCGTGACCTCTAGTTGGAGTACCCCAAGGCTCAGCCCTTGAAATTCTACTGCTTTTCATAAACACTCTCTTTTGGCAACCTGATCCAGTTTCGTGGTTTTGAATATTATATACACACTGAGTGCATCAAAATTTATATCTCTGGCCAAAACCTCTTTTCTGGAGCCCAGGCTCATATATTCCACTTCCTACTCAATATTTTGGGTATTACATAGTCATATACAGATCAAACTTAATATGTTTAAAATTGACCTCCTGATTATTATCTCAAACCTGCTCATCACATGGAATTCTCCATCTCAGTTAATGAAACTTCAACCCTTATTCTTCCCATTGCAACCCCAACCTGCATCCCCGAGTCCTCTCTTTTGCCCTCATTTTATAGTAAATCCATTAATAAAATCAGCTCTACCTTTAAAACAGACCCAGAATCCAATCACTGCTCATCATTTCTCCTGCCTGTAGCCCTACTGCAAAACACCTCATCTCTCACCTAAAGAATTGCAACAGTGTTGCCTCCTTCTGTCTTTGTTCTCTTTCAGTCAGTGTTATTATTAAAATGTGTCAGTTTATGTCACTTTTCTGCTACAAACTCTCTACCACTTCTCTGCTCATTCCGAATTACACTGAAGTCCTTAAGGCAGCCTACAAGGCTCTGCATGACCTTGCGATGCTTTCTGCTGTCCCCTCGCCTCCTCCTGCTCTGCCCTCCCTCATTCTGCTCCTGGCAGACTTGTCCTCTCGCGGGTCCTTGAACATGTCGGCAGCCTCCTCCGTGGGATTCTCTCCCTTGTCAAGAATTCTTCTGAAATGTACTTCCTCCAAACAGTGCATGGCTTCCCTGCTCAACTCTTTCGGGCCTCTGACTGTCCCATCCAAAGTGACAACAACTTCGCTTCTGCTCCTCTCTCCTTCTCCCCTGCTATGTTTTCTCCATGTCATTTGCTGCCTTCTCTCTTTCCACATCACTTACTTTTTTCCTTGATGACTATCCCTCTCCTCTCAGGTTGCAGACTGCAAGCTACACGAGAGCAGGAGCTGTGCCTGTCCTTGTCCACTCTGACCCCAGTGCCTAGCACAGTGTCTGCCTCTTAATAAGCACACAATACATGTCTGAAGAAATAGATGAACAAATAGTGATCTTGCCTTCAAACTGGCCAAAAAGAACGCTGTGATATCCTATCTGAGATGAGTTAGGGAGAGTTGAGTGGCTGCCTGACAGTTATGACTCAAATCCATGTCTTTTAGTCACGGGGAGGGGGTGTTCAGGAGAACAGCCGGAACATGAAGTGTTCTGTTCTAACCTAAACCACTGCAGCAGAGTAATTAAAAAGACAGTCCCAGGAATAATTTGCATGAAACTACTCCTGGCATTTTTAAAATGAAAGAAGAATAATAAATGAAAACATAAACAAAAAATAAATAATAAAAAAAGAAGAAAAACAAAAAAGACAAAAATTTTTAAAGAATAAAAAAAAAACGAAAGAAGAGTCACATTTCAAATTCTTCATAAACCTTGCATAGTTGCAAATAAAGACAAAACTTTTTAGAACTAGGGACAAGTAGTTGATGAAAACTCTCTACTGGAATTACTTTACATTGAACAAATATCAACATTAAAACTGAAAATTCTAAGTGCTCAAAATATTAGATAGCCATTATTCAATGCCAATCTGAATCAGCACTACCTAGCACAGAGCAAAGACTAGCATTAATGTACTGAAGAAGATTACAGAATAGTCCAGAATCCAAAAACACATAATCAGAACCAGACAAAAGCATTACTGTTTGTTTCTTCTAAAAGAGGCGTCAATAATAAGAATATAGGTATATAGCTATATTATTTGTACACATATTTGTTTCTAATTTAACTGGTAGAAAACTGTATATAATTCATTCCGTGTTTCATTAAATCCATGAATTCAATTCTCTTCTATTCATTTTTGTTGACCTTATAAAGTCTCAGGCTAACAGAATTGTTTTGGTATTTTTAGAGAAAGGTTCAAACCAGATGGCTCCAAATGACATTTGTAAAAATGATTTTAGTTCCAGAAAAAGATTTTAGTTTAATGCAATCCAGATACCTAGTAACTGTTACCAAATTGCTACTAAACATAATCTTTCCTATTTGATGACCCAGGCTTTGGCAATACCTTTTATGTTCTGTCCTATGTGAATTAGTACCATGTTTGCTTAAGCTTAGGTCGAGAATCAATATCAAAAGATCATATGATATAATATGGATTATTATTTTCACTAATATTTAGTGCTTGCTCTGCTAAGCGTTTCGCCATTTCATTTAACCATTACAACAAGCCTATAACTTCAGTGTTGTTATAATCACTGTAGTTGAGAAAACTCAGGCCTGGAGAAGTTGATTTCTCAGGGTCACTCAGCTGGTAAGTGGAGAAAATTAGAATTTGTTTGGATTCCAGCACCCACATTTTTAATGGGACTTCCAAAAATGCTTTGTAGTCTGAGTCATACCGTGTGAGTATGTGTTAAAGTCGTTGTTTGGCGTAACTTCTTGTGCTAAAGGCCTGGCATTTTAGAAACATTAATACTGTTTCAAAAATGGAGTTTTGACCTTGCCTCCTGTTTTTGAAAAAGGAAACGGGATTTAACCGATAATTTTGCACCTTTTACACCTTAGTGGTAAAAGGTTAATACCAAAATCAGGACATTTTAAGAACTGTTAGTCATCGGTGTCCTGTCTAGGATTATATCCTATAAAAGCTAAGTGATACCCCTTCATTTTGAAGTCACTGCAATGAAACCAATAAATTTTATACATGGTGTGTAAGTTACCCCGCATATAAACCTGAATATCTAAACCTTCTGAGGCATTTATTGAGTTGTAACTGGCTGTAAATTTTTATAAACATGTTATGGAGTCTATTTTTAATGTCTGGATGTTAGCATTGTTTCTAACAGTATTAGAGCATGCAGAATTGCTAAACAGATAAGAGTATAAGCTTTCATGAGTTTCAGAAATGGAGTGAATGCTAAGATTTATTCTCTTTTCTGAATGTATAAGACACAATAAGGTAAATAAATTACCAATTTAATCTTTCAGAGAAAATAAAAATTAACAACTATATTTGTAATCATTAGGAAAAGAAAAATGAAAACTTGAAGGTTTTTTTTTTGGAGTATCATGTTGTGCCAAATTTATAAATTTTTCCCATATTCTTTAAATGATTAGAAGCCAAATGCTATTTTTGGGTTCAGTTTCAAACTCTTCATGGTAGTTATGAGACCAGTTTTAATAAAGGAAAAAAAATGTGCCTCAAATTTCAGTTTAAGGAATCTTACTTAGCACGCCAACACATGTGATATTTTTGGAAAACTGGTGCAGCCCAGATTGGCTTTCATTGAGAAATACAACAGGGTACAGAAAGTCCTGGTTTCTATATTATGTGTCATAATGCTCCCTAGAAACTCAGGCTTAGAAGCAAAATAGAAGATACACTTTCTTTTCTTCTTTATGCCATATTAGATTTGAGTATTGCATATTTAGAAATCGCAATACTTTGCTTGAACATTTGCCTCTTTTGCCCTCCTGGGTGTTTGGAAATTATTTTTTATTCTATACTTTATTTGATTTAGTAGTAAGCCTGGTGGTGGTGCTCTTTGACTTAAAAGTTCCTTTAACTACCTACTATATTAATCTGAGGGTGAACAAAGTTCTCTTTATGTGAACAGTGGTAGATAAAAAATAAAGTGTGAGCTTTAAGATAAAGGACACCACCACAGTATACTTTGAAGAGTAGCTCCAAATAGCTACTCAAGACGTCCTGCAGTAGATAAAACTCGGACATAGGGGACAGATCTGTGTGACCCTGGGAACATCATTTAACCACTTGTGGGCTCAGTTTTGTACACTAGGGCTAATCCCTACCTCTTAACATTGTCTCAGCTGATCAATAGAACATCACCTGTAAAACCCTAGCACAACGTCTGATATGTGGCAGCTAATTAGTTAACATTAGCCACTTTATTTTCCTAATCTTTATTTTATATACATTCTTGAATATTAATAATAAAGAATCAACACCAGACAATATTTACTTTATACCTATTAAGTTCAGGTGATGAGGAGAATTAATCTCATATTTTATGTGAAGGTCAATTTTAATTTTTTAATTCCTGGTGAATTATACACAGTAATTACAATTAGAACACATGTGCCTTAGAAAGGCCTTTCATATTTCATAATTTAACTTATAGTGCAGGAATATAAGCACTGAATATATATTATTATTATCTTGTTCCAGAATTTAGAAAAATGTCACTTTCTGAATTAAAATGACTTCTCCAAAGGAGAAATGGAACTTGAATTTGAGCCTGTAGGCTTTAAATTTTGTGTGAGTTTAATGACATCATGATGTCTTCCCACAGGAATAGGTCATAAATGTTCTTCCCTTTTCTAGTGACATTGTGGATGCCTCGCCACTATAGGAGAAATAAATTAACCTGGTAAAAACTTCTTGAACTAACTCAAGATGTTAAGTTGGTCTATAAATCTCATAAGAATTGACTATTTATTGTTGAGAGATTATTCTTTTTTAAAAATAACCCTAAAACTTTTCATATAATTACTGTAATATATTTGTTGTACTTTGGGGTGGGTGGACTTGGATAGAAATGAAGTTAGCTTCATTTTCCTTGAGCTCCCTTTTTTGGTATTATTTATGGCAAGTTTACCTAAATAAACTAATAATTTGATTGCCTATTCTCTGTTATATGTAAAATTTAGAAAGTTAATGAATTGATATTAAAATTTGGGGAGTGCATTTAGTCTACTTAAAGAAACCTAAGGTAACTTGTCAAAATTATCAAGTATTTCATATTCAACTTTGCAGGCATTTTATGGAATAAGTTCATATATCCAAATGGAAGCTTGGATGTTCTCTCTCTCTTAAAGTAACTAATATACCTAACATTCAAATTATTTGTCTAAAAGAACATTAAAGGCACACCAGGTAAAATGATTCAAAATAGAAAATAAGGTGGATAAGTAATGTAGATGCAACATATGAAGATCTTATACATTGGGACAAAATAATTTGGCTTTATTTCATAGATCACTGTCAAGAACTGTGTAAAGTCTGCGATTTGATCTTATCTAAAAGCTAAAAATCTAAACTGTTACTATTGAGTGATGCTGGTAGAAGACACAAGTATCCTGGGTCAGAAACAAAGGACTTTACAGTGTCTGAGTGTCAGCATGTCACTTACACCAGTTCCTTATGCCCTTCTCCCTCCAAATCTAACAGGGTTGACACAAAGGACCAATGACAGATACCTGCACAGGTGGGCTGTGTTAAAGGTGAACACTGACTGTGGGAAATTCACCAGCCTGCTTTTTATCTGGGGGAGGTCTTGCCTAATCCCTCAAGGTCGCTCATTAGAAGCACCACCCTGAGAAGTGGCCCAGATGAAGATCAGCCTGGGGTCTTTCATTCTTTTTATCCCCAAAAGTCATGGCAGGATGCTCAAGCCCACAGCAGAATGCTTTTCCCAACAGCAAGAACTCTCAACATCTTTTCATGACAAGAGACACATTCCCCTAAAGGATGAGAAATGCTGTCATCAGTGACGATGCTTTCTACGCCAGCGACTCCCCAGAGGAGCAAGGGAAATCCAGTACCCGCTGCAAAAGACTCCAGGTGGTTCTGATAGAACTGACCCATGGGTCTGGGCATTGGCAGCCGTAGGAAGTCTGGGGCGGGAGGAAGTGTCATAACCATGTTTTTATGTCAGAAAGATCACTCAAGGCATAGCGTGGAGAACCAACCAGAGTGGACACTGAAGACAGAACCTAATTAAGGAGCAGTCATGATAACGCGGGTAAGTGACCATGATGTGCCCCGAGTTCGTGTAATTTGGATGTAGAAGGTGAACCAAGAGAGTGCTGAGCTGGAGAGTGGGGAGGACGAGGAATGGGGAACAATTGGGTTGGAACTGACATATCGATGAGGAAATCAGCAGGTAGGAATTTGAAAGTAGAGTAAATTTGGAGATAAGAGTACAGGTTCACTTTTCAAAAAGTTGTATTTGAGAGATTTACTAATTTCAGGGGCTTATAAAGATAACAGGGTTCAATATATACACTAGGATGTAGAAACAATCATTCTATAGTTGATTTAGAACACAATAATGAAAGTTACCTCTTGTTAACTTAAAATTAGCCAGGATTATTCACTTCCTAGTCAGGTCTCTGTTGAACACCCCCTCTTCACCGGTCCCGCATGACCAGCAACACCAACATTCAGCACATGATAGTAAATACTGGAGTGTACTAGATACTTTAATTCATGGTATAAAAATTTTAGTCAAAAATAGCGCAAAAATATCAACATTCCTGGTACCACATAATATCCAAAATGTATAACATTCTCTATAATATTATCCTTATAAAATGGATGTGATGAATGAATAATTGAGACACTTCATTTAAGCCAATAGTTTCAAACTCTTCTCTTTGTAAGCCATATTTTCAAACTAGGAGAAAAGGGAAATAATTTTAATTTTATCCTCTTATTTCTCTATACCAAATTATAACAATCGGTTACCCATGAGTAAGATGCACATAACAGAGAAGAAAAGAAATCAACATCTGGATTACTCGTTAATGATACATGAGAAGTGAAACACCATTCTTGGTCAATATTCTCCTTAAGGGTGAAACAGATCATTCCATAGACAAAACTGGCATTCAATTGTTATATTTTCAATCTATCTATTTTGCTAGCAATATTAGCTCTAGATACAAATATCTGATGCTTGAAAAATTGGTAAGGGGGCAAAAATGGGGTTTTGAAAGTCCAAGTCACGGATATTTCAGTAAATTCAATAAAGACAAAAAAATAGCCCTGGGCTCTGAGAACATATCTAGATGATTAGTTTCTTCATTGTACAGCACGGAGCCAGCCGCCGCTCTCTTACCTGATTGCAGGTGTTGATGTCTATGCCGCCCTTCAGATACTCCACGACTTTGTCCAGGTTGCCTGCCCTGGCAGCGCGGAGGAAGCTTGCATTGCTGTCAGACTGTGAGGAAAAGAAAAGACCTTTAGTGAACTACTGATGAAATAAAAACCTATCAATTTCAGAAAGACAAGAATGTTGACACTGCAAGTCAGAAAAGCTTTAGTTGGAAATCTTTTAACTCTGAGCTCAAGACATTAAATCATTATTCACAGTACAAGGTTGCAGCTTCACGATATTTCTAGATCCCATATTTCAGTTACCCATGAGTAAGATGCACATAACAGAGAAGAAAAGAAATCAACATCTGGATTACTCGTTAATGACACATGAGAAGCAAAACACCATTCTTGGTCAATATTCCCCTTAAGTGTGGAACAGATCATTCCATAGACAAAACTGGCATTCAATTGTTATATTTTCGATCTATCTATTTTGCTAGCAATAAGCTAGCGTTAAGTATATTAACTTACGTTAAGTATATTACAAATCAATGGGAAATATGCTCTACTATATTAAAGAGTATAAAAGAACCAGTAAAATGAAAATAGTTGCTACTGCTTTATTCCAAATCTTCAACCACATTCAAAGATGCATTTACATACACTACTCCCAAATACCAATGTCATTCATTTTAGCTTTAGGATTCTAGTGACTTTATACTGAGCCTAATGGGCAGTCAACAAAGAATCAGAGAACCAAAAGAAATGAAAGGTACTAGGTTTTTTTCTTTCTCTCTTTGCTGTTGGTTTTCAGATGAGTCTGAGGGAGAACACTGAGTACGGTCACGTAGCAGTCATCTGTCCTCAGGACCAGGGAATGATATGATAGAAAGCTCCGAGGATGCTTTGGGGAAAGGGGATAACTCTACTTCGCCGGTGTAGACTGGGCTAATGCAAATTCTGCGATCCCAGTGACTCTGGAAAAACATGATTAAATTTAAACCAGCTGACACAATACCAGACTGAAATCACTTGGTACATATGATCACTCTGGACGGAGACTGCTTTTTGAGTTTCTCATCTTCCCGTGCTCCTATCAACAGCTGATCCTAGAAGAATCGGCTGAGTTCTCCTCAAGAAAAGCTCTAAGGAGAATTGCTCCAGAGATCTAGCTACAAAACTCGCTGCCCCTCCGGCCTGGTGAAAAAGTCTGACTTTGAACCTTAACGTAATAATAACGACAAACTTTTTGCTGGGTGCCAAGGCACTTGCACAACTGTCACGATTTTTCTTGTGACATGGTATCTATCTGCCTACAGAGAAAATGGCAGCATGAAGAGAGACATAATTTACCCATTAGGAAGTGAGAGGCAGGCTTGATGACTCCTAAGCAAACATCCTCCTTACTAGGCTACACGGCCTCCCTCGCTCGAAGAATGTACTTGGCAGGAACTCCTGGCACACTCCGTCACAGCTATTTATTATGATTTGTGGTGATGCACACAGATAGAAATGAAAGCATTTTCACTGGGAATTTCAGATGGAATTACTTGCATAGTGTTAACATAATCTACACATGGGAAGACTGAAAACTGTGGAACTAGATTACCTCACTTTGAACCCAAATACCACAGTGGCTTATATATTTACAAATGAGATAGACAATTTATTAAGAGTTGAAAGGGCTGACTGAAGTCTATACATCCGGAGTTCCTGCTCTGATTCTTCAGGAATGCATCACAGCGGGATAATGTCACACTGTTCTTCCCTCTCCCCACACCTCTGCCACGCCGCACTCTCCATCCTTCCTGAAAGCTGTGCCCATGGCAGAGTGCCCCAGGTCTATCTGCAATGCTGCAGGGACTGACTTGCGACTCATTTTAAAATGCATATTCTATGAAATCATTTTGCTGTTTGCAGAAAATGCTAAAGTCCAGGAGGATTTTTCTACCTTCAGGTTTGTTGCCACAGCACTTAACAGTGGGCAAGGCGCCGTGGCTCACGCCTATAATCCTAGCACTTTGGGAGGCTGGGGTGGGAGGATCACTTGAGGTCAGGAGTTTGAGACCAGCCTGAGCAAGAACATGGCCTTGTCTCTGTGAAAAATAGAAAGTAGTCCCAGCTACTCGGGAGGCTGAGGCAGGAGGATCGCTTGAGCCCAGGAGTTTGAGGTTGTAGTGAGCTACGATGATGCCACGGCACTCTAGCCAGGGGACAGAGTAAGAGTATGTCTCCAAAAAAAAAAAAACAAAAAAAAACCCATAATGAAACATAATACTATGTATATTATGTATTATGTTACATCACATCAATATCTCACAAGAATCATTATTTTTACCATAAAACAATACAAACAAAATATTAGGTCACAGATATATGAAAATATTATCCCTGTATATACAGCATTTTAACAATAAATGTGTGTGCTACATATTATACTAAAGGCTGTTCCCAGAAAGTACTTTCAATTTGTACATGACACAAATAATTGGAGGGAACATTTATGGAATGTTTACCGTGGGCCAGGAACAGAGCTGAAGGAGCCATTTGCATTATATCATAAATACTCACAATAATGCTATGAGGAGGGAACTATTATTGTGCTCATTTCATAGGCAAGGAAAGACCTTTAAAAATTTTCTGAGGTCACACATTTTTCAGTGGAAGATCCAAGATTTAACTGATGTTTATCAGGCTCGGAGTTGTAAGTCTTATCTGTTATTCTACTCCACCCCTCCAAGGTATCAAAGCAGATGTTACGACAGATTTCTAACCTATGAGCTATAGGCTTATTTCATCCGTGCTAACCACAGTCATGCCCTGGCTCTATAGATTCGCTCGGTAAGTCACAGCCATGCTAAAGAGGGTGGCTCAGCTGGAGAGGGAGCTCTTGGCTGTCATCCCTATCTTCACATCAAGGGATTGGGAATGAGACTGAGGATTGCTTTCTTGCTGTTACATAGGAACACAAAGTTTTCATAACTGTTTCTCTCTTTTCTGAATTGAACTTTTTAAAAGTGGATGCAAGTCAAAGAGTTGCAGCTAATCCCTGGAATTTAGCAAACAATGTTTCTAGTGTTCTGGAGGGGCTAAACCCAATGGAAATGTAATATCTGAACCACCCTGCCAGGGACCACTTCACCAGTTGAATCATAGGAGACTTTGGTATGAGCTGAACTCTTCTGGAATCCTGTTAAGGAATTTAGTTTTCCCAAAGTGAGAAAATGCATTAAATGGAAGTATTGTCATAAAACGGTCCAAGAATGTGTGCTTTAAGGACAGAATCAAAATGAGGTTTCAAAATGTATGCATAGATATTGACATTATTGAAGGTCAAATGTATATTTCTGCGTAGAAATATATATTCCTCTTCCCCTTCCACAGACACATGCACATCGTAGCCTACAATGAGGTCAATCTGTGATTAAAGCTCTTGACACAAGAGCTTTGGATAAACAGTAGTTAGTCTGGTTATGTTCAATCAATACGGAGATGAAAGAGGATTCCAAGATTCATGGAGAGAGATGCTACAATTTTTATCAGGCTGTGTTTCTCAACCGACTATCAAAAAAGTAAGAATTTTAAAATCAAGGATAAGTAGGGGGGAAAGCATGCTTTCAAAATAGATTTTTCTTTGCTCAATCAAGAGATTTCATAATAAAAACACAATAAAGGAAAAAATGAGGCCATAGCAACTCCTTTGGGAGAAAGACTCAGACAAATAGAAGACTAACCTCTCTGCTTTGTTGCCTTTTGTCCCTAGGATGCTCAAATCCTAAAACCAATTCTACTTTTGCCTATAAAGTCTGACTCCGGAAGAGAAATTCAAATGCTGAGTCCCATCTATTCTTAATCTTTAACAGATGGATGTCATTAAAACTTGCCCCCTTCATACCGCTAGTGTGACACCTCAAGCCAAGAAAGAAAAATTTCCTCTCAAACTCTTCTTGACATAGTTTTTTTGTATCTAAATGTTAGAAAAATGGAACAACCTTCTTAGCACCCAGCCATGTGGACATGAAAGGCTCTATGTGCATTCACAGAGCCACATTATATACTAAAAGAGCGCTTCCCCAAAGGCTCTAGGGACATACTCACAGGAGGCCATGAGTTTGCTACAAGATTTTTTAAAATCCTGTGCTTACATTTCAATAATCATCTAATAAGGAAAACAGTAGCATATTCCAGGTCATCTGGATGGCTACCCTGTGAATATAATCATATAATTTTGGCATATGCCACTGTGTTTATAATTCAGTGCAGGAGTGAGGTCTAAATAATATATAGATGAATGATCTGCAGAAAGTTTTGCTGTGCTACAGAGAGGAAAGAACAGTCAGAGAATCTGGGCATCATACATAGAAGGACGGTACAGACATCATGAACCGAAAGAGCCTGAGCAAGAGCAGTCAGTAACATACATGTTGCAAATAAACCTATGGCTCAGAGACTCATAGGGTCCAACTTGCATTGACCATTAGCAATGAGTGTAACACAAAATCCACAGGGAAACATTTTTCAATGTTCCCAATTTTAGCTTTTATTGGATTGAGTACACAATTCTATCATAATACTAATTTCATCTCCAAGTAAATAAAGAGAGCTTTCAAAGATTATTAAATGGTATGCCATTAAAATTGACACTGGCAAATTTCTCTGATAGCTTTAAGTTTCATTAGTCTGAAATAGGAAACAAAACCTTAAACTTATTAATCTGAAGAGTTTGAACAACATACTTGCAAAAAGGTATTCTTTTTATTGTTTTTACTGAAGTCAAATACATAAAAGTATTAAAGTAAACACAGAACTCTGAGGTTATATCTTTTTACTATTAATCTCAATATTTTTTACTTAGCTTTAGAAATTTGTATCTGTTCCATTAAGTTGGTATCATTTATTTAAATGATATTAATAAAACTTAAGTAAGTTTTGCTTAACAAGTAAAAGTTTCTTTTTAGTAGTAGTATAAGCATTTAAGGAGTTTTATGTGGTTTTTATGCTTTTAATATTTAAGTTAGCAGTATAATAAAAATAACAGTGGAGGTCATAAATTTTTTTTATGCTTTAAAAGAATCAATGCATTATTCAAGCTTGAGAAGCACTTGTCTAAAAGTGTGAATCAGCCAACAGTCTCTACCAGCCTCAAGAGAGTGATGCAGAACACCTCCGCTCACAATCTCCGGCTTATGGTGTACCCTCCACAAATATCCGCTGGCTGATTAACCTTAAGCAAAACACATGGTCCTTTTGGCATTTGAGGAATCTGCGGGTTTTCTTAGGAAGCAGTCATTCCTTTGTAAAAACAGGGTGATCTACCTGCCTACCCTAAGATCTACCTTTTCATAGCAGTAGAAAACAAATAAAATTTAGTAAAATAACTTGAGGGGAAAAACTTTAATATGAATGCAAGAAAAATAAGGTCATTTTTACAGTTCCTTAGGTCTCTTCCTAGGAATGTAGGATAAGTTAAAATTCATGTTGAGCTGTATGATCTTGGGTTTTTGTCTGTCTCAATTTCCTTATCAAAAAATAAATTGTACTTTTTAAAATTGACAGAAGGATTAATATGACAATTTGAATGTCTTTAGCCCAGTGACAGGCACAGACAATACTTACTGAGGTTTTTTTTTTTAATACTTGTGTTTTTTCTTGTAAAAGATAAATGCAAAACAACAATAGCAAATCAAATTATAGATGCATACACATGATTTTCTTTAAATACGAAAGTACTGTGTTGCCAGCAGGTCTAAGCTATACCAGAGTACTTAAAAATATGCTGAAGTGTACAGGCTCAAAGGGACAAAAAGGGAAGAGAACTGGGTGTGTTCTCTGTCTGTAATGATGAAGATTCTGCCGAACACCCTCTTTGTGATATTTGGATGCTTTTACTTAACTATTCATACTTTTATATAGGGACTGCTGATTGTTTAATTTAGCTCTTTCATTAGCTCAAATTTTTTTTTATTTCAGCATATTATGGGGGTACAAATGTTAAGGTTACATATATTGCCCTTGTCCCCCTCCCCCCTTGAGTCAGAGCTTCAAGCGTGACCATCCCCCAGACGGTGGACATCACATTCATTATGTATGTATATACTCATCCCCTCCTCCCCCCTCCCATCTGCCCGACACACAAAAAATGTTATTCCTATATGTCCACTTCGGTGTTGATCAGTGAAACCAATTTGCTGGTGAGTACATGTGGTGTTCGTTTTTCCATTCTTGGGATACTTCACTTAGAATGCATTCCAGCTCTGTCCAGGAAAATACAAGAGGTGCTATATCAGCATTGTTTCTTATAGCTGAATAGTACTCCATGGTATACATATACCACATTTTGTTAATCCACTCATGTGTTGATGGGCACTTGGGTTGTTTCCACATCTTTGCAATTGTGAATTGTGCTGCTATAAACATTCTAGTACAGATGTCTTTTTTATAGAGTGTCTTTTGTTCTTTTGGGTAGATGCCCAGTAATGGGATTGCTGGATCAAATGGTAGATCTACTTGTATCACTTTCAGATATCTCCATATTGCTTTCCACAGAGGTTGCACTAGTTTGCAGTCCCACCAGCAGTGTATGAGTATTCCTATCTCTCCGCATCCACTCCAACATTTATTGTATTAGGACTTTTTGATAAAGGCCATTCTTACTGGAGATAAGTGATATCTCATTGCAGTTTTGATTTGCATTTCCCTGATGATTAGAGATGTTGAGCCTTTTTTCATATGTTTGTTGGCCATTATTCTGTCTTCTTTTGAAAAGTTTCTGTTCATGTCCTTTGCCCACTTTTTGATAGCGTTGTTTGATTTTTTTTCTTGCTGATTTTCCTGAGTTCTAAATAGATTCTAGTTATCAGCCCCTTATCGGATGTGTAGCATGTGAAAATTTTCTCCTATTCTGTAGGTTGTCTGTTTCATTAGCTCAAATTTTTATTGCTATCTTGTTGAAAACCAAAAGTTTGGGGGCAATCAAGAACTGCATGCTGGATATACTCGTATTTTTCAGAAAGAATTCCACCCACTGTCTTCCTACAGTCAGAACACCTAAGTGATCTAAATTACTTTACACTGGAAAATCCCACATGACAATTTCTATTCACTACCACCAATAATAAAAACTTCTATAAACCACAAATTTATACATTCCAACTCAAGTATGCAACTTAACCTACATTTCTAGTGTCATCCAAAAGGCCTTTAGATTGCTATTAAATGAAAATTACTGACAGGTGCTCTAATACTCAGAAGAAAATTAATGCAACTTTCCAAAAGAGTATTCTCAACCTAATGGCCTATGTGCTAAGAAAATTGGTTCAGACATAAAAGTGAACTCTATAAACCTTTTAGCTAAGGGAAGAAGCCAGAGTAAATTTAGGTGTTTATATTTTTACTTCCAAAATGTTTTTAAGTTAATTATTAACACATAAAATTGAGAACTGAAATCAGAACAATATCTAAGTTTAACTGAATAAATTCTGCCTGAATATTTTAAGCAAATATATTTTTGTTATATGAAATCATTTGAAATTCCATTTTTGTATCAAGACAGCAATATTTTTCCCTTAACTTAGTATTACATTTTGACATTGATTTTTGGTAGCATACTAGATAAATTTCACTCATCAATGCTTTCCCTAAGATACCATCCATGAAAAGGAAGAACCACTTACAGCATACCAATTCCCTCCCTTCCAAAACATTAATTGAGATTATTTTGCAATACTATGAGGACATTCATGAATCCTTTGTATAATTCTTATACTTTAAAAGAGAGTGAAAATGGAATATTAAACAGAAATGAGAGTAGGAATGAATGAAACATATCTACATGCAACATTGGTAGATCTCACAAAGATAATGTTAAGCAAAAAAAGTCTGACAAAAAAGGACATCTTTTTTATGTAATTTATTAAAATTCAAAAACTGGCAAAACTAATCTATAGTATTAGAAATCAGTAGTAGTTTCTGGAAAGAATCAGAAAGAGGCTTTAGGTTGCTGGTAACAGTCTAATTTAAGTCATTAAATACAAAATGTCTGATTTCAACTCAAAAATGTAGTTTAACAAGAAGCAGTATAATTAATCAAAGTACGCACCTAAACTATTGACACAGTTTTGCCATCTTAACTGGTAGTTTGTTTATGCCAGCAGTAAAGAAATCTGGAGAGCAAGTGATGAAATCACGAAAGGTGTTTTCCACAGCTTGTTGAGAACTGAATATTTTTTTCTTGCAAGAAGCGGTCCAATGCCTGCAAGTGGTAGTCAGTTGGTGCAAGTTCTGGTGAATATGGTGGGTGACAGAGGGTTTCCAAGTCCAACTCCTGTAGTTTGGGCAGCATTGTTTGTGTGACATGTAGTCAAGCGTTGTCTTGCAAGAGAATTAACCTGTCTCTACTGACCAATCTCAACTGCTTAATCACAAGCATCCTCATCATTTCATCCAATTGGTTGCAGTAGACATCTGCTGTAATCCACTGATCAGGTTTCACGAAGCTGTAGTGGATAATACCAGCCCTGGACCACCAAACACCATTAGCGTTTCTCGATGACTATTCGGTTTGGAACTGTTTCAGCACTTCATCTTTATCCAGCCCTTGTGTCTAATACTTGTGATTGTCAAAAAGTAAATATTTTTCATCACGTATAACAATGCAGTATAGAACTGGTTCACCTTTATGTCCTGACAACAAAGAAAGGCAAGCTTCCAGATGATTTCTCTTCTGATGCTCGTTTAATTCATGCGGAACCCATCTATCCAGCTTCTTTACCTTGCTGATTTGTTTCAAATGGTCCAATGTTGTTGGAATAGTAACTTTGAACCTTGCTGCTAATTTATACATAGGTTGAGTTGGATTTGCTTCCACTACAGCTTTCAGCTCATCACTATCCACTTTGGTCTCAGGTCACCCATGTGGCTCATTTTCAAGACTAAAATCACCAGAACAGAACTTCTCAAACCAAGGACGTACTGTGCATTCATTAGTCACATCCTTCGCAAACACTTCGTTGATATTTCCGGCTGTCCATGATGGAACTCATATTCGAAAATAACATGCATTTTTGCCTTATCCATGGTTTCACAAAAATTGCTCTAAAAAATGTGAAAGATAATCACAAGCCAAACCATGTGTGTGAAAGAATGAGGATGTACCTTCACAATAAAAACAAAACAATAAATGTCAAAGTGAAATATCAGAGATATCAACTGTCAAACTTAGTATTTAAGGAAATTGGACATTTCATACTTAATAATCTAAAACCTTTCTAGTTCTGTGTTCCATTAAACAGGTGTGTACACTTCCTGAGAAATATCAAGATGAACATTTATAATTTATGTATTTTTCTTTATGTATACTATAACTAAATGAATTAAAAATATGATGACCTTGCAAAATAAGTAAGTTATTCCTTATTTGTAAATTATGACAAAAATTACAGAAGAGTAAATAGATTTAAAAACTAGTGTTCAAAAGCAGTATCTTTTTCTCACACTGGAAGCAGTTTTTCTAATATAGACTATTCATACTATGCAAGACTTTTAATGAAAATTGTATTTGTATATATTTAGGATACCACACAGTCTAAGAGGAATTGTAGACTACTAAATACAGATAATTTCGTTCTTTAACTCAAAAGAAAGTTTACTAAGAATTAAACTCTACAACATTTTTTATTTGTTGCTCTGATATCCATTAAGGTTTTGCAATTATTAAAAATTACAACATTCTATTTGATCATGTATTAATTATACTCTTCATTTCACATTACTGAAGTATTCTACTTTTTTATCCTTTGTACATGTTGTACAAATAGTACTACTCCCGGCCGGGCGTGGTGGCTCACGCCTGCAATCCTAGCACTCTGGGAGGCCGAGGTGGGTGGATTGCTCAAGGTCAGGGGTTCGAAACCAGCCTGAGCAAAAGCAAGACCCTGGCTCTACTAAAAATAGAAAGAAATTAATTGGCTAACTAAAAAATATATATATAGAAAAAAATTAGCCAGACATGGTGGCAACATGCCTGTAGTCCCAGCTACTCGGGAGGCTGAGGCAGAAGGATCACTTGAGCCCAGGACATTGAGGTTGCTGTGAGCTAGGCTGATGCCACGGCACTCTAGCCAGGTCAAGACAGTGAGACTCTGTCACAAAAAAAAAAAAAAAAATAGCTCTTAGTAGTTGTCCTAAGTTGTTTTAGGAAAATTTCCTTAAAAAGTCCCTGATTCACTGAAAATATAAAATGCTTTATTACATGAGCTGTTACTGTAGTAACAAGGGCAGAAATCTTAGAGCCTTTTGCTTCCTCCCCAGATTGCTGATACAGATATCCTCCTCTCAGTCTGCTCAGTCTTTATCTTCTCTAGCCCTGGGAACATTGATAGAATATTTTTCTCCTACACATTCACTGTGACAAAAATTGGACTCAAATAATAGAAAAATAAAGTTGTGCTGTATATATATTTGGGTGATAGTATAATTTTCTTTTTCTAGATTTGTCAATGGCTATGCAGAAAATTTATCAAACATTTGTAGCTTTAGCTGCACAACTTCAGTCTATTCATGAAAATGTAAAGGTAAGTTTTCATTGCCAGTTCATCTACCTGAATATCTAAACCCAAGTATTTGTTCATTTGGGGACAAATGTGTCCATACTTAGCATAGAAATAGCTAGAATTACATATAAGTGAAAAGACAAAAACTACCATAATCCATAACTATATCCAGACACAACCGTTGATAATATCTATTCTTTTTAAAAAGATCCAAGAGCCCCATACAATCTATTATTTTAACTTTTTTCAGTAGTATATCATGAATAACCTCCCATGTTAATATACATTTCCACAATATCATTTTTAATAGTTATGAAAGAGTTAATTGTATGCTCGTACAATTTGTTTAACTCATCTTCTGTTGGACATTTAGGTTGTTTCCATTGCTTTGCCGTTATAAATAGCACTACAGAAAAAAAGCTTTCTTAGTAGCAAAATCATTTTGTACTGCCTTAATTCTATGTGTTTTTTAAATGTTTACTGGCCACTGCATAAAAAAGCCACTTACAACATTTCTCCCTTCTAAATACAGGGAATCATTTGTGTTTATTAAATAATGTAAATAAAATGACCTATCACTGAATGTTTTGGCCCTCAGGTAATAATTTTAGTTTTTAAAATTTGTTTAAGTGAAATGTTAAATGTAAGTACACTTTTTCCAACTAACCAAACAAACGTACTTAAATTCTTTCTTAGAGTATATGTGGTCCAAAAAACCTTTAAAATTGAAAGCAGCCAAATTTGAGTCTAAATAAATTATTAACTGTGTAAAATAGAGTTTAATTGAGATTACCAATATTTTCATTTTTATTTTAATCTGATTCATAACAGAATTTTTTGGAGTTAATTATCCCATTTTTGAAATGATAGCACACTTTAGAACTTCTGCTTTAGTAAATGTAAAACTCTAGACCAAATCTTTAAAATAATTTTGTTCTAAAGGAGGAATTTTTGTCAGATTTTTTGAAAGTTTTATTAGCCTATAATAAATGTTACTTTAATTTTTTTAAACTTCTCAAGATGATTCATTGGCACTTTGAAGTATGTGTTGTGCAGATTTTTTTTTTTTTTTTTTTTTTTTGAGACAGAGTCTCACTCTGTTGCCCGGGCTGTAGAGTGCCGTGGCATCAGCCTAGCTCACAGCAACCTCAAACTCCTGGGCTCAAGCAATCCTTCTGCCTCAGCCTCCCGAGAAGCTGGGACTACAAGCATGCGCCACCATGCCCGGCTAATTTTTTACATATATTTTTAGTTGTCCAGTTAATTTCTTTCTATTTTATAGTAGAGACGGGGTCTCGCTCTTGCTCAGGCTGGTCTTGAACTCCTGACCTTGAGCTATCCACCCGCCTCGGCCTCCCAGAGTGCTAGGATTACAGGCGAGAGCCACCGCGCCCGGCTGTTGTGCAGATTTTTAAAAAATTTTTTATTGTGAAAGTTTTCAGATACATACAAAAGTAGAATACCATTATAATAAAGCTTAAGTACTATCACCTAACTTAAACCATTATTAAAATCCTGCTGAGGCCGGGCGCGGTGGCTCACGCCTGTAATCCTAGCACTCTGGGAGACTAAGACAGGCGGATCGCTCAAGGTCAGGAGTTCGAAACCAGCCTGAGCAAAAGTGAGACCCCCATCTCTACTAAAAATAGGAAGAAATTAATTGGCCAACTAAAAAAAAATATATATATATATATATGTATATATATATATAAATTAGCCAGGCATGGTGGTGCATGCCTGTAGTCCCAGCTACTCAGGAGGCTGAGGCAGGAGGATCACTTGAGCCCAGGAGTCTGAGGTTGCTGTGAGCTAGGCTGACACCACAGCACTCTAGCTAGGGCAACAGAGTGAGACTCTGTCTCAAAAAAAAAAAAAAAAAATTGTGCTGAGCTTGTTTTATCAATTCTCCTGCACCCTACCTCCCCACCATTATTTTAAAGCAAATCCCAGATATAAATACATACATATAAATGTTTTTTTATTTGCATTTTGTCCTGTCTGGTTTGAAAAGTATACCCTTTTCAGCAACATGACCATAAAACAATGAGACTGAGATTCACTTAATAAAACAGCCCCAGGTCATGTTGAATATACTTAACATGAAATTTGGTCTACTCTTTTATTTTTTTTTAATTCATTCCCAAGAATCAAAGGATGTTCCAATGATCAGATTTGGTATGCTGCCATTTATTTTCAGCTTACTTGAGTGAACAAACTGTCTGTAAGTTCTAGACTTAATTGAAATCTCACAATAGGTTTTTTTTTTGTTCCTTTGGTTTTTCATTAAATAATCTGTTGAAACAGGTTTAAGCTACCTTATCAAGCCAGGCCTCACTGACATTAACAAATGTGGAAGTTTTAGCAATTAGGTATATAAATCATGGCTGATTTAAAGTTTTGGGGGTTTTTTGTTTTTTGTTTAACTAATTGTCTTTACAAAATTCTAAGGTGGTTCGTTGTTTCTCCTTGTCTGAATTAGAGCTAAAGTATATGGGATACTCAGGCCAAATATTGTATATGTATGTACATGGAATTACACAGGGAAAGGAAGGATGGATTTGGGGGAGATCAGTAATAAGGTTTATTTTTCTTTCGTCACATGCCCTGATTCCGACTTTGCATTTTCCCCAATTTTCAGTTCACTTTAGTACGTTGTAAAGGTGGCAAAGTTTATAACTGGAACGTCAAATACTTACATTCTTCACACAAGAATGATGATAGCTTTTAAATACTATAAATAACAATAAGATTTCTAAGTGCTGTACCTGTTGTAATCAAAGAGCCTAATATTTATTAATTTCTGCTAAGAAAGGTAAGAAATACGAAAACTCTACATGTCCTCAACAAGTAGTATAAAACCTATTTAAAGTGGGCTAAATCTTTAATGAAAGTATTAAATAAGTTTAAAGTGAAGCAATCATTCCTATTAATGGCCTTAATCAAAGACGTTGCATTTGAAAAAGCAGCCCGGTTTTTGAATTTAGGAATTTTTCTTACTCTGGAGTTATAAATTTAATTTCTAATTTTTATATTTTGGTTTCAGTTCATAAGCTTAACATAAATTGTTCTCATTGTACAATAGGCAAACAAAATCAATAGAGCAGAACCCCTCATTGTATCTTCCAAGTGCTCTCTGCTGAGACATGCTATCTTATCTTAGCATGTGTCACCCAGGCCTTTTAAAAAATATGTAGTTAGTGCTGGCTTTTTTAAAAAGCTGTTTTAATCTAATGGCTGTGAAAAAGGTAGACATTTGAGGGGAAAAAATTCATGAAAAACTGGAATATTTATTTAGATATTTCTTGTCTGAAAGCTTAGCTTACTCATTTTAAATGGTCTCATGAAGCCAGAATATTTTAGGCAACATATTGTAAAGATATATGACAAAAATAGGGAATAAACTATTCAAAGAGTGATAGAATTCTCATACTCATCACTTTCCACACCAATGTGCATTACTAGCGCTCTAATTTGCTGTTCAGGTGGAATATATAGTTTGGGCTGTGTCTTTGAACTGTCTTTAGTAACTTATTTCATAGTTACATTCATTCACATATTACCAAAGTCACTGCGGAATTTGATTAGCCTTTTCATGTTTTTTATTCCTTTAGGTGCTCAAAGAACAGTACCTTGGCTACAGGAAAATGTTCCTGGGAGATGCTGTAGATGTGTTTGAAGCCAGGCGAACAGAAGCTAAGAAGTGGCAGAATGCACCCAGAGTTACTACTGGACCCACCCCTTTCAGCACCATGCCAAATGCAGCAGCCGTTGCCATGGCTGCAACACTTACACAGCAGCAACAGCCTGCTACAGGTCTGAATGCATTCAAGTTATAGCTTCTTTCTGTTCAAATGCAGAACATTTATGTGCATTTTTATAAGTCTTCCTTTTGTGTGAGCACTGAAGAAATTTCTATTAATAGCTGTTGCAATACAATCTAAAAATTGTGATGGACACAATTATAAACATACCTGATAAAAACGCAGGGTAGTCTTAGCAATAATTATATATCAATTAGATACTGAATATTGTGAATTTATTTAATGTTATTTGCTGTATTGCTATAAATGCCCTTTAGAACTTGGTGTTTCACTACTGAATTACATTTAAAAACAACATTAGCCTCTAAAATCATGATTATATCATTTATTGTTTTAAAGTCAGAGATAGTCCATCCACACGTTGCATTTTGCATATGATACTGATAGATGGTGCATTCTCATTTTCCTCATACATAGTGATTACAAAGTACCCACATTCAGGATAAAGTATGTTTTTATTGACTGAGAGTACGTTGACGATCAGTATTAGGTTTGTTTGTACATATGTTGCCTGAAAATACAGGCCCTCTAAATAAACTTTGAAGAAGATACATGCTAGAATTATTTGTACTTTTTCAAAGTGAACAGAACAGTAGCAAGAGCAGGAAAAAGGTGTTTTGAGATGTGGATTGCACATTAAGTGAAGGAGGAACTGGGAAGTTGAGCAGATGAAAATAATTGGTGAGATACTGGCAAGCAGATCACTTTAGTCCTTGATTCCGTTCTGCTTCTAATCAGAAACATTGTTGTGGTCTCGTTCTGCAGTGTTTGGTCGTATGTCTGTCAGAGACTATTACTTGTCTTACTGCTGTAGTCCCTTTTGTCAGGTTTGAAGTTTGACATAGAAAAATATAGTATTAATGGATATTGATCTTTTTAATCATCTATAAATTTTTGAGTGATGCTTATTCCATAGTATTTGTCTTTCTGAGTTCCGTATAGTCCAGTAGTAAATTACAATACAAAACAAGTAAAAAGTACATATTTAGATTGCATTCAGGCTGCCTCTACTGGGGAAACATTCTCTGGTTTTCACTATTGGCAGTTAAAAAAATTGTTCTTCACATTTGGAGATGACAGAATTTACTTGCCATTAGTAAAGAGTTGATGATGGATTTATGCCAAATCCTCCACATTCCATGGCTGGACCCATGTGAATAGTGGCTCACATGAGCACTATCTAGTAGCTGCTGGTTGTAGGATTGCACTCTTAAGTTATGGAGGGAAAAAGTCATTATGGGATTGATTCCTTCAAAGAATCAATCCCATAATCACAACCGTCAGTTCTCATGATTATTTAACCAGCTAATTAAGCCAACAATAGTACCAGCTTATTTTCAAAGCCAATATTAATCCTAAAGTAGATCTGAAAAGTATAGGTTCGATTAAGTGTTCTTTAAAAATAGTGGATTTCCATTCTAATAAAACTTGACAAAAGTCACTTATATAAAATGTTATGTTGTAAATGAATATATTCCATGACAAATATCTAAACTTGAAGCAAAACCTCCTGTGAAGGTTTTTTGTTTTGTTTTTAAACTTTCCTATGTAGACAGTCTTACCTTGAGATGTTCGTAAGTTTTCACTTGTACATTTTGGGCTCACAAGTATATGAAGATATGTGTTCATTCTATTATTATGAGTGCCTGCTGTGTGCTAGGGTTGGGGAATACAAAGTTAGACAGTGTAGATGTGGTCTTTGCCCTCTGTGGTGGTAGAGAATATTAGCTTCATTCGTAGCAATCATCTTGAGGAGCCTTTTGCTCATAGGCTTTAATTTTGTCTGTGACTTTTGCCAGGCTTTGGGGAAATTGTCTGCTTTCAGTGTTCCCTGCAATTTTGAAGTCCACGTAAGGGCTTTCTAATCAGATGATAAATTGTAATCTATCAACCAAAATAGTCTTGAAGTGTTTTCGCTTTGAGTTGTGTGAATACTTACAACTGAGAAGCTAAGCTATAGTGATGACAATTTTGCGTTGTCTTCTCTTTTCCCTTCTGTTCCTCTAAAGGTCTCCCAGGTACTGTGGTCCATTTGTTTCTATCTTCCCAATCAAAATGTTAGTTATTTGAGTCATGTCACCGTGATTGCAAGATTTATGAACTCTGTTAACATATGTATGTAATGATTTTATGAATTATAGCCTGTTTAGACCATTTAGACAAAGCTAGACAGAGCCTGTGTGCTGTTTTTATACATCACTGTTGATCTCTACAAGATTTATCCGAGGGATTTTGCTTTTATTTGCATATGAGTCCTTGACTTCATTAACGTTAATGTGAGTACAGAGCAGATAGCTTTTTAGACTGCTACCTTCTGAGGGTGGTTTCTGTGGTATCTTCCTTGGAGGTGAAGGAATGGACTTAAATGACTTCTTGATCCTTCTTCAGTTCTTTTAGTTAATGGAAAAATATGTAATAGGGCTTAGGCATATGTGATTTATGGTTATTTTTCCTGAAGGCTAAAGAGAATTGATGGAGAACCAACAGGCTGTTTAGGTATGAAACGAGCATCAGTACATGGATAAGTTAGTTTAACATGTTGGCAGATCTAGACACTTGTCTACAAGTGTTTCCCAGTCCTAAAAAATGTAAGACATTTACATTAGGCTTTTCAGTATAACTTTAATTTAGGATAGTTTTTTCAAGCAGTGTACCTGGGACTGAGTTTTGCTATTGTGTTTTGAAACTTTTAAAAGTTCTTGATGTTTACATAATAACACTTATGTGATTTAGCTGCTGTTTTAAGAAGAGCCAAGACATTTTGTTAGGAATTCCTACTTTCTAGCTTTTAGTGTAGGTTTGGAGATTTAAGGTGTAGTGTTAAATAGTAAACTTTAAGTATTTCATCTTGGTTTCTTGTGGTTTTGTGATTTTGTTGTATTTAATAACCAAAGGAACATTCCCCATTAAATCAGTGAGAGTAAAATTTTTCAAACTGGGGAAAAGATATTTTTTGTTTTTAAAGAAAAACTATTATTTTATTATAAAATATGACTTAATAACCATACTAATTACATTAGGCATTTTGAGTGATCATGGAAAATTATAAAAAATTTTAGCACTTTAGTCCTTTTCCTGTGAATGCAGTTTTACTCGTAAGAAAGTAGAATTTAT
This sequence comes from Lepilemur ruficaudatus, assembly GCA_963574885.1. Classification (NCBI taxonomy): domain Eukaryota; kingdom Metazoa; phylum Chordata; class Mammalia; order Primates; family Lepilemuridae; genus Lepilemur; species Lepilemur ruficaudatus. The sequence goes on from CAUYRT010023870.1 coordinate 50,490, forward strand.
TCTGGAAAATATGAATTACAGTGCTAAACCTGATTTTGTTGTGTGTGAATATATTATATGGTAACTTTTGTAAAATGTTACTCTACATGAAGATTTCACTTTGGGCAATCATTGGTATATATCACTACTAACTTGGTTTTATTTATGGAGCTAAGAGCCTCTCATTGACTGACTATTCAGATTTCAAAGCAGACTTCTTGAATTGTTTACGTAACTTTTGCCTGAAGGGTTTAGATTCTGCTTTCTAATAGTGAAACTAATATATTATGGTGGCCAGAGTGTAATATATGCTAATACTTTGGCATGGGAGATATTTATCATGAGTTTTTACTATTAAAAAATGTTATACATTTGCTTACTAGTTTTATAAATGATGTTGCCTTCAGAATTTGTGTGAAGGTACTAAATTCAAAATATGTACCTGTTGTGCAATGGAAAGTCTTGTCATCATTAGATATGAGTTCTTGATTACCTATATCCTGAATATTGATGATTACAGAAACTATGTTCTATTGCTCTTAAAAACAGACCCACACACAACAAAAAGAATGCTATTTGAGTAACTTATGACTTGTAAGGCTGAGGGCTGTGGTGTTCGTTATTCTTTAGGGTCTTCCACCAGCAGTGCCTCCTATTAACATGTGAAACTTTTAAGTCTCTCAATGTTAAAGAAACTGGACGTGTGTTTTCTACATATTATTTTTATTAGAAATCAGAAAGTAATATGCTTGGTTTCTTTTTCTTATAGTAACATTTTACAAAAGAGCTTCTAGGCAGGTATTTTATTCTCAAATTGATCCCAAACTGGATGTAAAAATTTAAATCTTTTTTTAATTTATTTTTTAATAGTATTATAAGAATTTTGGCTGCTATTAGTTGTTATTTTTTTATTTTCTGGGTAGAAGCTATTTGAAAAGTCCAGTTTCTGTCCCAGTGTAGCAAAATGTAGTTCCTCAGTTGTTTTTCTTTAAATGCTTTATAATTTCACACTACCTTTTGAATATATAAACCTCATTCTTCATTGGACAACTTGAAGGCTTTGATTTCTTTAAAAGTTTAAATTTTACTATGTATATTACTTTGGCAGTTCCCTCAACTTTGAGATGCACTGATCACTGTGCTTGAAAAAGACAATACTGAAGATTGTACTATGAAATTTATTGAATAATTTTCATAAATTATTTATCAAGTGAGAGATTTTTAGATTTTTGTATTCTGCTTATTAGTTAAAAAAAAAAGTAGTTAAAAAGAGGCTAGTAAGTTTGATGCTATTCTTGCCAAACAAACTCAGCCAAAATCTTTAAAGTAACAAATGGGAAAAGGATGACTAATCATTCTGCATCTGAGTACATTTTCCAATATGTTGGAAAGAAACTTCTGAATTGAAATCTTGAATGTATTGCATCTGTCAAGGTACACAGCGGTGCCTTTGTAAATGTTCATTATCTATCTTATTTAATCAGGTGATAAGTGGTGTGATGTAGCAGAACTTAAGAATAGAATTCAATCATCACTTTTTGTGAACAAGTTGGAATTGTCATGTTACTGTGTAATTGATTTGCTTTTAAATGAACAATAAATTAAATAAAATAAAACATTGTCTTGTTTTTTATCTATTTATTTATATCATTTATATTTCATATAAGAAATCATGCCTAGTTTTTTGGGTACTTATTCTTATGAAGTAACATGATAGTTTTGCCGTGTTAGTGTCAGTCTCTTCTGATCAATTGAGACTTGACTCTAGCACTGAGTATCTTCATTTTAAAAAAAAGGTAAAAGCCTTTACTAATCATACCGACTAGTTTTATCAGAAAACAAGTGGGGAGAAATAAAATAATTCTAGAAGTAAATCTAAAAGAACTATAATTTATGATACATTAAATGTTTCAAATTATTTAGTAGATTAAGCTAACATTCAACTTTTGTTGTGGTAAACCTCTTTTAATTGTCTAGTTCTGAACAGGTTAATTAAAAAAATTTTTTAAAAATTTTGGGTAGGTAAAACAATTGGGATAGATAAGTTAGCCTGAAGAGACATCCTGAAAACTAAGTTTTAACAAATGGAATTAGTTAAAAGTAATTACTGTTCATTTTTAAAATAATTTCATAAAGAAACTTTAATCTTGAAAGAGTAAGGCAAATTTGTTTTTTCCCCCTCCCATTTTTTTTTTTATACCAGGGCCACAGCCATCTCTGGGAGTTAGTTTTGGAACGCCATTCGGCTCAGGTATTGGCACTGGCTTGCAGTCAAGTGGCTTAGGTTCTTCAAACCTTGGAGGTACACTTTAACTTTTCTCATGTTTCATTGAATATATTTGGATTGATATTAGCCTGTAAAAAACGTCTCTAAGAGGATCTGCTGCTGTTTTGGAAGTTAAGGTTCCATCTGGCAAAATGATTCTCCAAATATAATCATTGCTTTCTAGTATAGATCTAGAACTTAAAGAATCGTTCCATCTTTTGTGAATAGGAAATATAAAAAGTATTAAAATTAAGTGGTAGGGATGTACATATTTTCAAAGCAATATGCTGAAATAGGAACTTGAGAATTACTTAGTTTTAATAAACTTATTTTTAATTAAAATTTTAAAAATTGGTAGTCTTCATATTTGGAGTTCAAACTGTTATACTTTTGGATGGCACACATTCTAGTCATTATCTTTTTTCTGAAAATAAGTACTTTAAATGGGGAAATTATAAATTGAACAGCTCAACTTCTGTCCATTTCTAAGCACTTTTGGAATATTTGCATATATACATACTTGTGTACGTGAGCAAGTAAGCTTATTTTAATAGTTTTGCAAATTAACTCTAGTAAGGTAAGTCCTCTGCAAAAACACTATGCTAAATAACAAATGCATTCACAATTCTTTGATATGGATAATTGAAAGTTGGTTGTATTTAGACAAGCATATTACAATATAATGAGTTAGTTCCCCTTGTTTCCACTAAAATGTAAGGTGGGAGGCCTATAAGCTATTATAGTTATTTATTTAATATTTTTTTAATATATACAGAGTCTGTGCTGTATTAGCAACTACTAGAATCATGGCAGGCAGTATAATTCCTATGATTTAGAATCCAATTTGCAATCGTATTTCTTAAGAGTTATAGACAGTGATGCTATCAAACTCAGTGTTTTAGATAAGCTATTGCAAAATTAACCTAAAAAGAATTTGAAATTTATTTATGGAGCACCTGGCTCTTAAAAGAGTAGAAACTAGTCTTAAAGTACTTAGAATTTCTTTATGACTTTTGTGTGATGAAAAATATATCTGTTTTTAAGTTGTAAAAATAGTATTCTTAAGAGAAAAACATGAAGCCTCCACCCCCAGCTTCTCACTGTTGCATTAGCCAGTAGTGTGGAAGGAATCCGTTGTTAAGGAGTAGATTTAAAGTGGTTGACTGTCATGTAGTGATGCAGAGTTTTTCCATGGTACAGATTCTTAATCAAAAGTGCCTTGGTAAAGAGCAGAGGAAAATTACCATGTGGTACTTAGTGTTTACGCTGTTGTACATGTCATGCTTATTTGTGAATTTGGATTTTTGTGGGGTTTTTTTTTTTGCAAAGTGAAACACTCCTAAAGTAGAAATGTTTGTAACTGTTTGATTAAGATCATACTTGAATGGTCAATAAAATTTCTAGCACATTTGAGAGAGAAAATACTAATATCTTGTTTTTTATGGCCCTGTTCTTTAAAAATTTTTTACTGATGGGTCATAAACTTAATCTAAATAGATATAAATGTTTTATTTCAGAATTAATCTAGTTATTCTAAAAGTCTTAAGCAAAAGAGTAAATAGATTTTCTTAGTAAGGCCGTGTTTTTCAACACTGTATTTATTAGAACTTTGATAATTTTCAGTTTTACGTGTCAGTATCCTTTAACCTGTGTTTTATGTACCATTGTATATTTCTCTATTACCCTTCCACTAGGATTTGGAACTAGCTCTGGTTTTGGATGCAGCACCACAGGGGCCTCCACATTTGGATTTGGAACAACAAATAAACCCTCAGGAAGTCTTAGTGCAGGTTTGTGTGTTTCTGCCTGAATTTCAGGCAAATTTAAAGGTGCAAATTATTTAATTTAAAAGTGTGTTATTATTTCCAATAACCCAAAAAGATCCCTGAATCAGTTTCTACCGCCCGAATGAAGCATGTGTGCCCAACTAATCATTTAGCTTTATTTCTCTTATAAACTAAAGGGCAGGTTTGTCAAATATTTCTAACAAGACTTCTTAGTTTGACTTTAAAAATCATCATATCCTATCTTAACTAAGCAGAGATTCATTTGATCCCTCGTGACTAACTTCATGGTTAAACAATTTTGCAATAATAAAATTGCAAAAATGAACCTATCATCATGAAAGTTTAACCCAGGTTATTATCATTACTCATCCAGGAGAACGATTTGTGTTCCAGAGAGATTCTTCAGTTATAAGTCCCTCTGGTTTTAAGAGTCGTTCAAATGATGATTAATTTGGTTCCTAGGCCATCTTTGAAATAGGCATAATCTATTGACTCTTGTAGAAAATCCTAAACTCCATCACTTTTGCATTTGCTCTATATTTAGTGGCTTGCTTTAATGTGTAATGCTTCGGGATAAATAGCATGTATAAAATAATGATAGTACTGTTAAAGATGTGTTTAGATTTGGGGAATTTGAAGGAAGTTCCGCTTAATATTAAGTAGTGTTTAAAATCAGCAGTTCCAGCAGAGTAAGATAATAGAATTGAGTGGTATCAGGATTATAATCTAAATATTGTATCAGTTAATTAGGCAGTAGTAGTACTTGATATTAATTTTGCAAGGGCTCTTATAAAATCAGAGCAGTAAGTGCTGCTCTTTAGTGTGTTGATTGTCCTGAACATTGTAGGTTAAGGCTTTCTTGGAGGACTTGGGATTGCAAGAGTTGGTCCAGATGTTGTGAAAGTCTCTCTCCTACATGTTGATAAAATGTTTTTTGTAGGGCTGAAAGAGGAAGGCACCTTGACATACATAATTAACAGGAAAATTTCTGGCAACTTGAAGTTTTCTATAGATTTCACTTATTTGTGCTAAGGTTTCTCTTTTGGCCTGCATCACTAAGCCTTCCGTCTTTCAAGGTGCCACTTAGTTGTTAGCTAAATTATTTTCCTATAAAGTTTCATGTTAGAAATTTAGGGCCTTAAGCTATTCTTACAGATAGAAATTTACTATTCTTCCTCGTTTTTTATATTTGTTTTTGTGATTTAACTTCTGATATGAATATTTTCTTCCCTAAACATAAGGCTTTGGCAGCTCAAGTACATCTGGGTTTAACTTCAGCAATCCTGGCATCACGGCATCAGCTGGTTTGACATTTGGGGTGTCCAATCCTGCCTCTGCAGGTTTTGGAACAGGAGGACAACTCCTTCAGTTGAAGAAACCTCCAGCTGGAAACAAAAGAGGAAAAAGATAAAAATATGGGTTGATGTGTTGAGAGAATCCATAGCAGCACGTCGTTCTATGAGTCTATTTTTCTAATGATGCAACAGTAATTACATTGCATCCCAGGAGATTTATAAAATTTTGATATTTTTCTCTACTGTGGGATTTGAACTTTGTTCATGTTTGCCATACTGAACATCTTTTTTCTCATGAATTTAAAACCTAGTTGTGTTTTTGTTGTTGTTAATTTGGTTCCCAGTGTAAGAAATGTTCTGATTATATCACTGATAATGGTAAGAAACCGTTAGCCTAAAACCTATTATCTGACCTAGTGTTAATAACAATGTTTTTGTTGATGATAAGGTTTACATTACGTGAATATATGCACATTTGTTTCTTATACAGATGGTATGAACTGTAGGGCCTATACTAGCATCAGTTTGTTCCTTGATAAGGACCTTTTGAATTACACTGCAGGGCATCTTGTGAATATGTGTGTAAATATATACAGAATAATACACCAATTGTGTGTGCATATAAAATATATATTTACAGACCTACAACTTTTGCCTCAGACTGTTCCCCTTTTCTAAGGGTATTCAATTTTTCACCTTCTAAGCTTCATATCCTCAGTGCTTATAGAATGATGAGCTAGAGGCACCAAGTCGTTGCAGTTGTTTGCTTAAAGACTCATTGAAATGGTTATTGGCTTAAATATTTGACCAGCTTGACTCCATTGCCCCCAGTCTTTTACATTTCTGTTTCCTCCTTAACCTTTCGCAGTCACTCGAAATGAGGAATGCTGTGAGATTTATCAAACAGATTTTAATGACTTCTGTTATCCTATGTATCCTCATACTGCATCTATGAAATGTTTTTCTTATCTGAGATGGACCTTCAGGAGCATATTTGAACTCCAGACTGGTGTTCTGGGGGCAAAGAGCTATTAAGCCAAATTGATTCTATGCAGGTAAAGGATGCACTATTACTTTAGTGAGAACTTTTCTAGCTATTCCAATACACAGTTCTTTCTTATAGGGCTATTGATACTGACACCAAATGGAGTGGCTTCTCAGCCTCTTAGTGTCTTAAGTAAGTGCTTAATTTGGCATAGAGAAACAATATATTTTAAGAGAGAAAAATATTCTTTGTAGCAACTATAAACTCTCCCATGTTATAACAGTGAACAGAACTCCAGGTAAAAATGCACAGGCATGTCAGGTTGCATCTGTATAATATTTGTCTATATTAGTGTTAGTGCCACTGAGTGGGTAAAAAAGAAAACCCTTGGAAAGAGAACTGCCTTAGCTATGACTTTAGAGAGAAACCAGTAGGTAGAACTATTTATCTTTCAAGTACAGTTTTCAAATGGGATGTAAACATGGAATTTCATTGAAAATAGTTTAATTTTTATATAAAAGGTTTTGTACATAATGTGCATTAGTATTTTCAGAATCATTTTCACCAAGGCACCTTTTTTCTAAAATAGGTATTGCGTACACACACCACACACACACAACACACTCTTTTAGTGTAATGTTAGTTGGGTTTGATTATAAAAGTGTTGCCAAATCTGTTTCATTTATCTGCATATAGCAATGATTGGCTTTTTTGAATTGAACTTTTTGCGCCTTGATGCATTAAAATAAGGAAAATTATTTGTCTCTGAGCACTAAACTTGTTTTTATTTTTGCATATTTCTCTATTACTGCAATCCCCAGATCCAGGTCATGGGGGAGGTTAGGAAAAGGGTATGATTGTGTGTTCTGAATTACTGTCAGAATTACATACGTAATTACAACAAACTTTTTTAAAAAAGGACATTGTATTGTGCTGCAAAAATCTGAATATTTATATTTCTTGTTTTTTTCTTTATATATTTTACATTTTAATATGTTGAACCACTGGAAATTTGTAACAGATTAATTTGTGATAAGAGTTTAAATGTGTTGTCGTTGTCTCCATTGTCTTCACTTTGTCCAGAACCTGTTATTATGGAAACAATAAAACTTACTGTGTCTATTGCTTTGAATCTTCAGAGGTGTCAGTAGTTCTTCACATGTAGTTTTCTTACTGCTCTTTTATTCTCTTTAGTTGGTTTCTAGTGTTTTCCCTTCACTGGTTTATACATCTTGCTGTTTTTTAAAACAGATGTCTGAACACAAATAGTAAATTCTTTGTCACTTGCTTTTTCTTTGTTAAAGAGGTGGGGTCTCTGTCACCCAGGTTAGAGTATAAGTGGCACATTCATAGCTCACTGCAGCCTCAAACTCCTGGGCTCAAGTGATCCTCCCAAGTAGCTAGGACTATAGGCTCACACCACCATGCCCAGTTAGTTTTTTCCTTTTTTTTTAAAGAAGGAAAACTTCTCACGAAGTTGCCCAGGCTGGTCTGGAACTCCTCCAGTGATCCTCCCACCTCAGCCTCCTGAGTAGCTGGGATTACAGTCAAGAGCCACTGCACCCAGCTCATGTCACTTGTTTTTATCTTCTCAAAATTACAAAAATGTTAAACATTTTTAGTTATACAGAAGAATAGTACAATGCAAAAGTCCCTTTCAACTCTCAGGTCCTAATCCCATTCCCTTCCCCAGCATTCAGTCTAATGGTTTGGTGTGTATCTTTGCAGACCCTTTTAAAAAAAATGCTTTTTTCAACATATGTGTATAAACGTTTTCTCCTTTTTCTGTTACATTCTCATTCTCTCACATCTTATTATTCTTTCCTAGATCCTTCTTTTTCCTTTTTTAACAAATTAGGTCAAAAAAACTATGTTCTGTGACTTGATGTTTTTCCCCTTTAATGATACGTTATCAACATCTTTCTGTGTCAGTTCATGTAAATTTGTTTTTTACATACTATCCCATGTAATAACATACTAACCCACAGAATGGATGTACTGTGTAATCTGTTCCAGCTGTTCCCTATTGATGGTCAGTTAGGTTCTTTTCACTATTTGAGTTTGACGGGAAAAGTTGCAAAATCCTTGTATATAACTTTTTGTGCTTATGTTTAAAGTTTCTTTGGGGTTGATTTTGTAAGAGGAATTGCTGAGAAGTCATATAGTTTGCGTGTTTTAATGTAAGATTACCTTCCCAAAATGCTATACAAATAGACGTTCCTAGCATTGTGTCTGATTACCGTTTTCCTGACATTCTCTGTAAGCCTCGTTGTTTTCAATCCTAGTAAGTCCTTGTGAGGTCGAACTCACTATTCATATATTAGCTACTTGCCTACTAATGTATTGCATGATACATCCTTTGTCCATCTTTATACCAGCTTATTTAGGGTTTTTTTTCTTAATTTGTAGGAGCTCTGTAAATAATGGATATTAATATTTTTCCTATGAGGTATGTCTATAATCAGCTGGGTTCAGAACCCTGCTTTGGTGTTTGACCCTGTGTGATCTTGGGCAAGTTACTTAGCTTTTTTAGACCTTAGCTTCATCTGAAAAATGGGCTTGATATACGTGGGTGGTTGTATTAATAATCTAATTTAAAACACTTGGATAACATAACCCTTGACACTTTACAGTATTAAATGTTTTTGCACCAGCACTGCACTGCATTAATCATTGTAGCAAAATGCTTTATTTTGGTATCTGATATGGAAGCTGTCCTGTCTTATTCTTTTTTTTTTGTTTTTGTATGGGGTGGTTATTCTAGCCTTTAAGATGAACTTTACCACGAATTTTATCAAGTTTGATTTTTCTTTTAAAAACCTATTGGGATTTTGATTGGATTTACACAAATAAAATATATTAATATGATCTGGGGAGAATTGACATCTGAATATGTGTGGCATGGTATATGCATTTGTTAGGTCTTTTATTCCTTCAGCAAGGTATTTGTTAGATTCTTGTTTGATTGTTTTTCCTAACAGCATCTTAATTTTTTTTCTGAGTGTAGCTTCTTATCCTGTAGTAGGTATAAAGTCATTTGCATTATTATAAATGCAAATTTATTGTCCTTTTAGATGATAGTATAGTAAGCCCAAGTTAACATCCTACTAATTTCAAATAGTGTTTTTTTGCAAGAAGGGAATTTTGAATAGTGCCTTTAGAAATACTGTAATGGGGTTACTTGTTTTGTGAACTATTTGGGTTTGAATGATCTATCAGAAGATAGTTTGCTGTGCTGCTCTGTTTGAAGCACACACCAAGACAGGGTTGTTAGGCAACATGGCCCTGGGGCTCACTAACACAGGCCGGTGTCCTGGAGAGTCTGAGCTGGAGGACCTAATTTAAGTCTCATCCATGAAGTCCTCTTTGCCTATCACAACATCTCTCCTTTATATTGGGTGCATAGTCTGTTCTGGGCACCACACTTAGCACTTTATATACTCGACTTTGTTTAATCTCAATATTACCCTATAAAGCAGAAATCTCCAATTTATAGATGAAGGAATTGAGGCTTAGGTTAAGCAACTTGAGGTCACATGGCTGTTAAGTCGTGCAGCTGGGGTTTGGACCCAGATCTGTTTAATCCTAAAGCTTGATGTTATATTGCCTGTCTGTGATACAGGAATAGCACACTGAATGCCTAAACTCTACAGAGGCACTGATGAAGATAATGTGATTTCACAATTTATATGAGGGAAATCATAAGTATATAACAGACTATAGATCAGAGCAAGGTAAGTACCAAGGGCTATGGGATTTAATAAGAGGAAGAATAATATCTAGGGTGTAAAGAATGTTATGAAGAAGCAAGGGTCATACTTGTGCAGCCCATCTTTGACCTTTCCTCCTGTTTCCCTACGAAGAGATTCATGGAGAAACGCCAGTCATCCTAGTAAGGGGATTGGGGGATCTGCCCACCTTGGAAAAGGCGAGCGGAGCAGTTTTGATTATTTGAATCTTAGGAACTGTCAAAGAGAATTTTAACAAGAAAGCCTTTCCAGGAAGTTTGAGTTTCTCCTGTAACTCAAAAGAGTACTCTGTGCTCAGACCAAGTGAAACTGGATCTTTTTCTTGCTGGTACTGAGAGATCAGCTCCAACTGGTCCTTTGAAAAGCCCAAGAGAGGCATGGAAATGGGCAAGAACAAGAGACAGCGGCTGACAGAGGAAAAAGTAGGGATTACTGGAGAAATTAGTCTTGGCCCAGAATGTTTTTTGCCTTTTCCCATTCATTTGATCTAATGCATTTTTTTTCTTCTACCTAATCTGTTTGTCAACAAAAACAAAAAAACCTGCCAGGCTCACAAACTTTGCAGTGCTGAAGAGTGTGCTGTAGATTTAACTTGGGGAGAACTCCTCTCTTGTCATTCTCCACCCCTCTCTTAATCCCCTGGTAGCAAATCAGTTTAATTCGGTAAACATTCCTTAATCATTTGCTGTGTGCAAGTTACTGCTGGGAACTTGGGAGGATATAAATATGGGTAGGATATTGTCTGTGCTCAGTAATGTTAGCTAACACTTAGTGCTAAGAACCAAGACCTACTCTTACGAGCTTTCCTTATGTTAACTCATTCAATCTTCAATCCTATGAGCTGGATACTATTGTTCCTTTTGTAAAGATGAGAAAACAGGTGTAGAGAAGTTAAATATATTTTAATAGTCACTCAACTAGTGAGTAGATGGGCCAGAATTCAGAGTCTAGGCTTTTAACTCTTACTATATGCAATTTATAATATAAAGTGGGCTTTCTTATTAAGTGACATGCTAAAGAAGGAAAATTTTTGAAAACATAAGGAGAAATTAATTCAGCTTGGGGGAATCCAAAAAAATACGTGGCTTTGAGCAATGAATATGATTTGAACTTTATGAAGTATTTACAATTTTAAAGAACCACATATTTTAAAATAATCCTAAATTTGAAAAAAGAGTTCAAAATAAAAAAGCAAGTAATACTTCACTCTCCAGGGGAAGTCTTACTGTTTCTTTTGTATTATTGTTGTTTCTTTTCATCTTGATAACATACAGGTTGAGTGTCTCTTATTTGTAAGAGTCACAGTCTCACTGTGTTTCCCAGGCTAGAGTGCCATGGCGACAGCCTGGCTCACAGCAACCTCAAACTCCTGGGCTCGAGCGATCCTTCTGCCTCAGCCTCCCAAGTAGCTGGGACTACAGGCGTGCACCACCATGCCTGGCTAATTTTTTCTATATATTTTAGTTGGCCAATTAATTTCTTTCTATTTTTGGTAGAGACGGGGTCTCGCTCTTGCTCAGGCTGGTCTCGAACTCCTGAACTCAAAGGATCCTCCCGCCTCGGCCTCCCAGAGTGCTACGATTACAGGCTTGAGCCACCGCTTCCGGCCTGATTTTTTTTTTATTTTGGAATATTTCCATATATAATGACTGATCCTGGGGATGGGACCCAGGTCCAAGCATGAAATTCATTTATGTTTTATATACCTTACACACATAGCCTGACGGTAATTTTGTACAATGTTTTTAATAATTTTGTGCATGAAGCTAAGTTTTGACTAAGACCTGTCACATGAGATTACATGTGGAATTTTCCACTTGTGGTTTCATATCAGCACTCAAGTTTTGGATTCTGGAGCATTTCAAATCAGGGATTCTCAAGCTGTAGTTGCATTCCAGCTCACGGGGACGAGGACAGAGTGAGGAGCAGAACGCGTCTCCTTTTACGAGTATGATCCAGAAGTCACACACTTCACTTCTGCTCATGTCACGTTGGCCGGAACCTACTCACGTAGCTGCAGGTAGGGCTGGGAAATGTCTTTTGCTAGGTGCCGTGTGCTCAGACTCAGCTAAAACTCCTACTGGTAAAGAAAAAGGAGGGAATTTACTGCAGGGACAACTAGGAAACTGCCACAGGGCCTTGGCTCGTCCCCTGAGCAGGGGCTGTACCTCTAAGACTTTGACTATTGACAGCCACCGTGTCCGTGCCCCACCTTCCTCACGCTTCCGCTTCATTTTTGGCTTCCAAGAATTCACCTTACTTTCTTGCTAGCTCAGCTGTGCATTTAAAAGGTGTTTTTACAAATTGTACTGATGATTTTCAGGTGTTTTGTAGTGGGACTCTATTTTAGGGACTCTATTTTAGGAGTCTACTCCAAACAGAAGGCCCTATTTATGACTTGGATAGTGGGATTTGTTTTTTTGTGTTTTTATAGGTGCATTAATAACAAAGATTTTTTTCAAATCATTGTTTACATCTTCCTTAGCTGAACAGGGAATTAATCTAAAGAACAATACTCATTTAAATGAATTAGCAAAAAATGTGCTGAGCATTTATTCCTTCTGGTCTCAAGAAAAATTTATTTTGCTCCTATGTACTATGTTTTATTTGTAGATGGTTTAGATAGAATTAGGGATTCTCCACTTTATAAATCCTGTGCTCTCTGATGATAACAGACCAACTGGGAGCATCTGGCAAGTCACTCTGCTGTGGTTGGGAGGAGTGCTGTTTGCACTGTCCAGAATGGTAGCCACTGTCCACGTGTGGCTACCGAGAACTTGAAATATGGCGTAAGTGTGACTGAGAAACTGAACTTTTAACTTGAATCAGTTTAAATTTTAAAACTGAGTAGTTCAAATACTGGGCAACATTTAAGTGTGTTTGGAACAACTTAGGTATATAAGTCTATGTTTTCAACTGTAGATTTTATGAAATCTAAATGCATATCAAGTAGTTTCAAGGAAAATCTAGCATCCAAATTGAAAATTTTTCAGGTATAAAATTCACACTGGATTTCAAGTTAGTATTAAAAAAGAATATGAAACATTTTGCTAATATTTTTTTATTGATGTGTTGAAATAATATATTGAGTTAAATAAAATGTTTTTGAAATTAATTCCACGTGTTTCTTTTATTTGTTTGAATGTGGTTAGTGTAAAATTCAAAGTATACATGTGTCTCGCGTTGTATTTCTATTGGACAGTGCTGCCTTAGAGGGAGCTAACCATGGTCCTGGGACCAAAGACGGCTTATACACCTGAAAGAGAAATAAATTACAGATATTTAATTAGCTTAAATTTTTTTTTTTGTCTCTTATGTCAGTGGTTAACACAGTCTCCTACCTGGTGTTCCTGCTTTCCCTGTCTCTACTGTTATTCATCATCAGAGTTCTTACAGTCACCTCTCAAAGTACAAACAGGATCGTGTCAGGCCCATGCTCATTGGTGCTCTTTATTCTAAACTCCTTAGCATAATGTGCAAGGCCCCTCACAGTCCAGCCTCTACTTCTTTTACCAACCCCTTCTGACTTCTATACACCAAGGCCATTTCAGAACACTATGCACGTTCATTCCATGTTTGAAATAAACATTTAGACCTTCGGTGCCATCCTTCCTCATCCTTCTCTGACTCACTCAGCAAAGTTAGGATGTACCTCTTCATTCTGATTGGACTTTGGGCCTTATGAAACAGGCTTACTGACTTACATTTTTAATTATTGGTGGTATATTTGTGTCTCATATCAGACTGTAATCCTAGAACTGGAGCCCTTGTTTTAGTGTTGGTTTGTTTTTGTATCCTCAATGCTGACCATCTAATTGGATTCCACAAATGTTTATTAATTGAAGAATTAATGCTGTGGGGAAAGGGTTAATTCAGTGAGCCTCTGCTGATCTTTCTCCATATAGGCCTTGGAACCATGCTGCTGGGGTTAGAATCTCAGCTTCACCACTTGGTTTAGCTGTATGGCCTTAGGCAAGTTATTCGACATCTTGTGCCTCATTAGTAAAATGGAGATAATCCATCTGATAGGTTGATTGTGACGGTTAAAATTAGTTAGCATGTGTAAGGTGTTTAAATATGTGCCTGGTGTTAGCTAAGCATGCAGTAAATATTAACTGTTGTCCTAATATAGTCTAAACTATTTCTCTCTTTCTCTCAGGCAATAAATCACAGGTTTTAACTGGATTTCGAAAGCCCAGTGTTACAGAAACCAATGAAGTAGGAAGAAAAATCCAGTTCTGAGCAGTCATTGAATCAACAAATACCACTTTGCAAGGAAGTTTTGATTCTGGTTTTGTAAATCTTAAGAAGAGCACTGTAAGGCTTAGTGTTGAGTAAGTCAAGATGTGTAGAATTAAGAAGAAGACTTGCCCTGATGTTTAAGGACAACCTAATGAATCATATCTCAGGTCCTGGGAGTGTTGAAAGGAGTTGGGAAGTTTGCTGCCAATTTAACGTGTATAAGGGAGTGTGGACAATTCACAGATGGAGTAGGAAAAACTGATACAAAATAAAATTGACCAAGTATAGTGAATTAAATATTTGTTAATTCTAATTATATACCTCACTATTTTTTTAAAAAACAGCTTTATTAAGATATAATTCACATACAATTTACCCATTTGAGGTGTAAAATTTAATGGTTTATACATAGTGTATGTACAAAGTTGTGCAATATTATCACAGTCCAGTGTTAGACATTTTTGTCACCCCATGCACATTAGCAGTCACTTCCCGTTCCCTAGCACCACCCCGCTCCGTCCTAGGGAGCCATTCCTCTACTCTCTGTGTATCCATTTGTCCATTCTGCATATTTCATATAAATGTGACTGGCTTCGAGGGTCATCCATGTCGTAGTATGCGTACATCAGTAGTGCTTTGTTCCTTTCTATTGCCGAACAACACTCGATTGTGTATAATGCAACACGTTGTATTTATCCATCAGCTGATGAACATCTGCATTGTTTCTACTTTTTGGCTGTCATGAGTGATGCTGCTATGAATGTGTACAGGCTTTTGTGTGGACATATGATTTTAATTATCTTGAGGTATATACCTAGGAGTGGAGTTGCTGGGTCCTATGGTAACTCTATATTTAACATTTTGAGGAACTGTTAAATTTTCCCAAAGTGGCTACACCATTTTACATTCTTACTAGCAATGTATGAGGGTTCTGATTTCTCCATGTCCTATTATTGCTGTCTTTTTAATTAGAGCCATCCTAGTGACTCCATGAAGTAGTATCTCAGTGAGGTTTTGATTTGCATTTCCCTGTGGATTAATGTTGAACATCTTTTCATATGCTTATTGCTTATTTGCCTATTATGCAACTTATGAATACACCATTTCTATGTTCATTCTACTAGTCAATATTTATAGAGCAAATATTATTTGCCAGACATTTTCCTAAGTGTTGGAGTAAGTAAGTGAACACATCAAACAGATTCCAGCCCTCATGATGTTATACCTAAGATAAAGCCATCCGAAAAAGGAAAATCTGACTAAAAAATTTTAAAGTGGCCCAAGGTGGCTACTTGGCTCCTGGATTCACATTTCCCATTTAAAAAAAGGCTCCTGATCCTCCTCCCAAATGGACTTCCCAGCTCATTGCTGATACTAAACTTAGGCTGGCCAGAATACAACCACCAGGACAAACAGAAGACAACATCTGAGGGGGACTGTTATTTCCCAAGACTTCCGACCTGGGCTCTTACCAGATCCATGCTCAGCACTGCCAAGATATGTGGACTTTCATTCTCAGCCTGAGAAATACTCGCACTCTTGGGCCTTTGCCAAACAGTAGGGCTCGTCTCTTGGCTAAAACTTTAAAGTGACCCAAGTTCCTTTTCTCACCTTCACCCTTTTCTCTACTCCCTACCCTGGGAAGACAATGCTATACTCCAATTATCCCAGCCTCTCCCCGCCACAGGCAACCTAACTGAATGCTGGATTTGTCGCTTGCTGCCCTCCAGCTCTTTTTTCCAAGAATAATGACCCCATGTAATCTTCCTAAGGACTTTCACACCACTACCCCCTTTCTATGTAACTCTTACCATTAAGCCTCCCGATGTCATGTACTGGGTCCGCTTGTTTCCCTTCTCCTCGGTTGCCTCTTGCTTTTTCCTGTCTGAACCCATTTTGCTCCAATTCTTGTGTCTTCAAGTAGCAGAAATGAGGCCAGGGTGTCCCTTGCAGAGGTACCTCCTCCTTGGGAGCATCCTGTTCAGGATATTGTCAATATCTTATCTATTTTTCTGAGCCCTCCTCCCTCCCTTAACTAATAGGTTGATGCTTCAGCTAAACCAGTAAGAACCGTGAAACCCCCATTTGTAAAGCAATCTGTCAAAATAAAACCTATCCCCTGGGGCTGCCATTGCCATTCCCCTCCCGCCTTTCGTAACCTCACCAATGGCACTACAAAACTCCCTGGCACCGAGTCATGGTTTCAAGACCACACTGCTTCCCTATTGGCCACTGCTTCTGTAAGTCCTAACAATGGATCAGAAATCCTCTGTGTCCCAACAGGATTCCTCTTTGTGGACGTAGGAGACGTTCCTGGGGCTCGCCTTGCCTAGAGTCCTGGTGAATAGGAGGCCCCCGCTTGTTAGGCTGTCTAACTGTGCTCCTCGTCATGCTACAGATGGACCGCGGTCTCCAGCCTGGCTCACACTCTGGACAAAAAAGGGCTCTTTCTATCACAGATGATTGCCCTGATGACAGCCCCTCAGAGTTTGAAGAGAACACTCTCAAGGCTGTGATTTACCAGGAGGAGTCAACCCTAGTAGATGGGCTAGAGTTAGGAAATTACTAGGATCTTTATGAGCTATTGTGGATGACGGTTTCCAGTAATAATGTTTTCCTCAAGAAATCATTTTCTCAGGTCCCCCAGTGAGTGAGCTCATGGACACATTAATGCCAAAGGCAAAACGAGTCTGTTGTTGGTCCACACCATAAATTGCAAGTGGAGGAAAAATGTTACCCCTTCGTTAGACATATCTGCTTTTCCATTTCTGAAGCTTCTTCTTGAGTTCCTTGCAGTCTCTTTTCAACAGGGCTTATTTTAAACATAGCCACCTCTATAGCTTCATCTAGTATTGGTGTTAAAACAGGCTTTTTTCCTGCTGCATCAGCAAAATGATTCCCCTTACTCTCTGGAGAGTCGAGTTTGGAATGTCCAGGAATCGTAATAGCCAATTTTTTTGGTTATCGGATGGCTTTCAAAAGATCAGAAACTTGAGAGCCATGTTTAATAGGATGGAGGAGGTTAAATAGCATCACTATTTCCACAACATTTTAAAATCATAAGCTACAGCAAAAGCGTAATGGCTATCAGTGTAAATACCAG
The DNA here is from genome assembly GCA_963574885.1 of Lepilemur ruficaudatus. Classification (NCBI taxonomy): domain Eukaryota; kingdom Metazoa; phylum Chordata; class Mammalia; order Primates; family Lepilemuridae; genus Lepilemur; species Lepilemur ruficaudatus. The sequence goes on from CAUYRT010023870.1 coordinate 67,896, forward strand.
CTGTTTGATTTTTTGACAATTGAAAAGCTCTGGCAAGCACTGTTAGCTAACTGTGCTGAGTTTACTTTAGGCAAGGATTACTCTCTGCGACATCCAGAAGAGTCATAACCTGCTCGATATTGTCCATCTGTGAACCAGATAACATCAGCATTTCTAGTGGTGTCTCCCATAGACTCTGGGAATCAAAAGCTGTTCTATCAGTAAAATACAATCAGGTGATATCTCATCGGTTGCTTTAGGAAGTAACGTTGTGAGATTAAGCGTATTACAGTGAATGAGAGTAGTATGTGAAGCAGAGAGTAAAAGTACTTTGTAGGAAGCCAATCTGTTAGCTGAGAAGTGTATGCATCATGTGAATTTAAAGGAGCTTCTACAGAATGAGGTACGTATGTAATGAAGGCAGCCTTCCTCACAATTTCTTTAGGGGTCTTACAGAACATGGCAACAGCTGAAATGGCCTTCAAACAAGGTGGGTAGTCCACATGAGTCTAATTCTTGGCCATAATAACCAATAGGTCTATATTGCCCTCTGTTTTTAGATTAGAACAAAACACAGGGCACTATGAACAAAAATAAAAAATGGCAGCTGATAATCTGAATGGCCCCAAGTGAGGGCCCACGTAATTATTTTGCTTTTTAATTTCTTGAATGGCTATTTGTCTTTTTAATGTCCAACGTATGGGGTTTTCTTTCAACAACCCAAATAAGGGCTGTGCTATGAAAGAAAAATTGGTGATCCAGCTATGGTGGTAGCCAGTTAAACCTAAAAACCCTCTTAGCTGTCTTTTAGTTTTTGGAATGGGATATGCAAGAAATCCAGTTACTTGATCCAGATTTATATATAGTCCCTCCTTAGAAATTAAACGTCCCAAGCATTTTACTTCCATTAAGCAAAATTAGAGTTTTTCTTTAGATACCTTATGACCTCTTTTTGCTGATTGTTCCAGCAGGTACAGAGAATTGTTATTACAATCATGCAGATTGGAGGAGCATAACAAAAGATCATCCACATGCTGAAGTAAAGTGGACTTTCCTTCAGAATTTAGCTTAGCTAGGTCAGCCCTTAATATTTGTGAAAAATAAGTTGGGCTTTCAGTATAACCTTGAAGCATAATAACAGTGCAGGTATATTGATGCCACACCGGGTAAAGGCAAATAAATACTGAGTGTCAGATCTACTGGTGCTTAACAAGGCACTGCGTGGATCAATGACAGTGAACTAGTCACTGCTTACAGGTGAATTGGGTAAAAGAGTTGCGGGGGCAGGGGGTGGGGTTGGAACTATTGGGTGATAGGGAATCACAATACTGTATTGTTAATGGCTCTCAAATCTTGCATAAATCTCCATCCTTTCCCAACAGGTTTTCATACTGGGAAGGCAGAAGTAATATAAGGACTGGTGCAAAGGACAATCAATCCTTTATCAATGAAATCTTTGATTATTGGTTTTATTCCTGTTTTAATGGACATTGTTTGTACACAGTTGTTGGTCGATTAGATATCCCTACCATTTGAATGGTTTGATGACTCCAAGAAGAGGGGTCTTAAGAAAGGTGGGGTTGGGAACAGAAAGGGTAGCTGCCGTGTCAAGTAATGCTTTAGCTTGTTCTCCGTTTATACACATCTCCACTTCCCCCGGAGTATTGCTGAAGAGGAAGAGAAAAGCCCTCTTTGTGTCCTCGCAGTCTCCCTAACCCTCTTTTTTTCTTTTTTTTCTTCCTTCTGTTTCTAGTCCGTTTCAGCTTTCTGCAACCTATCATTAGGTGTCCTTGTTGCTTGCAATCCTAACAGACTCATTTAAATGTTTCTGAGGTTCCCTTTTGAAAGGGAGGCCTCTGTTTAGATTAGGTGACTTGACCAGTAAGTTGTTAGAGCTGTAAATTTATTATTTTAGTGGCTTTGTCGTTGTTCTTTTGTTGCAGAACTCTGGCCAATTTTATCAGCTAGGTTCACAAGCTCTGGAATATGCATTGAATTGCAATTTATTTTACCACTTTAGGCAATTGCTCATTCACTCCATTGAGGAAAGTTGAAGTTAGTAAGGAATTGTTTTAATGATCCCTTAGATTTTCCCCATTCATTCCTGCATATTATTTAAAGACATTTTCAAATCTTTTAAAATAGTCCCTCACAGTTTCATTTGGCTTTTACCTACACTGTTGGACCTTAGACCAAGCGGTGGTCTAGGAAATACTTGGGGAATTACCTGTGCTAAATGATTTGTTAATTCCTGGGCATTCTTTCAGTTCTCAGCCATTTTCTTATGGAAATCGTTGAGCAGGTCTTTATAGTCACCCTTTGATACACACTCCCTCACTTTTCTTTCAGATACTGACATGTGAACCAGCTGATAGAAAACTGAATAGCCAGGTTCATAAGTTCTTACAGTTGGACTAAGCTCATTATAAAACCTATTAGATCCTGGGTAGGATCGAAAATTCCTTGGTAAGAGCTCCAAGTTCTGCCTTGGTCCAGGGAGTATAGGCTGCTGAAGGTTCTCCCCGTGGGGTAGGCTTTTATCTGAAGGGTGCTGTTAAAACTTCTGTGGGTCGGGGAGGAGAGAGTGAAGGAAGATCTGGGGAAAGCAGTTCTGATAGCAAAGGATAGGAGGGTTCTGGAGGAACAGTAGAAGAAGAAGCAGTACAGGAGGGAGCAGTAGGAGGAAGAGATAAGAAGGGGGAAAGCAGACAGTTTTTCCAGCTGAGAAATGGTTTCTGAGACCTTACAGTTCACCTGCGTGGAAGCAATTTTATCATTCCTTCTTTTAGAAGCTTCTAAATACCATTTGAAATAACTATTTTGTTCTTTCTGTTTGTTTTTTGAGCTGGCTTCTTCCAGTTGTGCATGAAAATTAACTGATTTCAGGATCTCAAATGAGTCCCGTTTTGGCCAAGTGAAGCTTATTTCACTTTTAGTGAAGTTGGTCCAATGAGTCAAAAATTTACAAGATGAGGTGCCACAATTTTTTCATAAATCCAGCTGGTGTCTCAGGAGGTGGCAACCCTCCTTCCATAGTTTCGATTTTGGACATCTTCCTGTGTTTTCCTTTCTCCCTCCTTTTGTTAGGTAGATAGTTAAGATCCCCGGCTCTTCTCCGGACTGGTATTCCCTGTTTTGGTGCTATTTCAAGCAATTGCTCCACCTGAGAAGAAGGCTAAGTGTGGGTACTCCATTTTGGTGCTGCCCCACCCTTAATCCCATCCTGAGCAACTGCTCCACCTGGGGAAAGAAGGCATGCTTTATCAATGTAGGAATTTCTCAGCCCAGGCATGATAAGATTTAGAAAGTGACCTAGAGTAACCTAAGGGTAATTAATATGCCATTAGCTTGAAGCTGCACCTCGGTTCACCCCCGCAGGTGGGCTTTCTTAGAGGGAGCTCCTATACATGCAGATGGGTTTTGAAAACACCTGTTGATCATTTGATAACATCCGACACCTCCCAAGAGCCCACCTCCAGACAGAGCTAATAAAAGGAAACAATCCCAGGAGTCAGAAGGAAGTGAGTGGGTCAGTCAGTCTCTTTCCACTCGTGGAGACAGACCCGTTTTATTCTACAATAAGAAGCTGCTCTTGTGAGACTGCTCCCTGCCTGAGGTTACTCCGTCGTGTTGGCCTTGCTGGTGATTTTTCAAGAAAGGAGTCAGAGGACCAGCATAATAATCTGGACTTGACACCTTGGTGTGTCTGGTCATTCTTCAGCCAAGAGAACAACGAGAACCGAGGGCAGACTCCCACCCTGACATCTTTGGTGCCGAAACCCGGGATGTTGACGCTTTGCTGTACAAAGGTAAGGGTATGTTTGGGGTTGATGTTGGCTGCTTACAGGCTTCACTCCTTGGGCGCTCACCCCGAGTCAATCTGCTCTCAAGTGTCTCAGAAAAACTCTCCTGCAGAGCAGTGAGCTGCTCTGAATGCCAGGTGACCAGCCTGTGTGAGCGTTCCCCAGAGAAGTACTGTAATCTAAGTGTTCTTCTGTTGCTGGTGAGGCCCTTTGGGACCGCTACAGTCCATTAGTTAAGTCATGAAAATAAATTCAATTGACTGCAGCCAACATCCACGAAAGCAGCAGGGATGGTAGATAAGGTTGGGAGGGGGAGATAGGTTTCAACCAGAAAGGACATCTTCAAGTAATCACCAGAATAGTGACCAGACAGGGAAGAAGACAGACTGTATGGTTCCCTAGGCCTTCTGGAAAACATGGAGCTGCTCCTTTTACTGCATGCATGGGAACCTATCAGAAAGCTGAGATTGTAGACACCAAAGGAACAAATACTATTCCAAAAGGAAGATCTCACAAACATTACCATGGCAAGATTGGAAAGAATCTAGAATGTCAAACCACAATGCTGCTGCTGCTGAAAATGTTGGACCAAAGAAGATATTTTCCAAGATAATTAATATGCAATTTGAATATATTAAGCTCTTTAATGAACTGAGATAACTTCCTGAAACCTAAAGAAAAATGATCAGAAAACAAAAGAAATCAAAAGAGAGAAACACCAGCGTTCAGCTGAAACACCAGTCTGCTCCACCCCAAGAAGATCCCTCAGTGAAGACTCAAGGTAAGGAGTCTAAGCTGCCAGGACTGACTCTATATAAATTCGTGCAGAATTGGTATAAAACACATGAACACTTTTGTATGAAAAAACAGAAAATATCCAAGCATGTAAGATATGGTAAGAGCAAGTATTATTTTCTTAAACTAATTTCACTTGTAAGCGTGTTGGTGTACTGGATGGGGATGTAAAATGCATTTCTTATTGTGGCTGATGGTGACAGGTTTAAACCTGCTCTATTTTATTTGGATATACAAATATGCAACCCGGTTTTCTCAGTGTAAACTGATACTCCCTTCTGTAGTGTTTGTGAGTCCCTGATCTACGTGCTCCCGAGTATTAGTAATGAGAGATTCCTTAATTTTTGGCAGTCTAATAGGTATTAAATGGTATCTCCTAGTGGTTTGAAATTTTAGTTTCAAAATGACTAATTAGGTTGAGAATATTTTTATATGCTTATGGGCATTCATGTTTTCTGTTAAATACCTGTGATATCTTTTGTCCATTTTAAAAATTGCATTATCTTTTTGTTATTAATAACTCAAAAATTCTAGCTGTTCATCCTTTGTTGTTATCTATGTTACAAATATTTAATCACGTTGTGGCTTTTTTTTTTCATCTGTGATATATTTTGATGAGCAGAAGTTCTTAGTTTTAATGTCATTGAAATTATTCATTTTTTCCTTTAAGGTTTACATAGATTTTTTTTTTTTTTGATGGTTTGTTTTACAAATCTCTCCTTACTTAGAAGTTATAAGGGTGTTCTCCTGCATTACATTATTATAGTTTTGGTCTTTCCAATTGGAATTGACTCCAGTAGATGAAGTTCCTCTACCTTGTTCTTTTGAGAGTGTCTTGTCTACTCTTGGCCCTTTGCTTTTCTATGCAACGCTGAGAATCTGGTTACAAGTACAATGAAAATTCCTATTGGAAACTAAATTTCATTCAATCTATGGATTACTTTGTGGACAATTACATCATAGAATACTCAATCTTCCTATTCATGAACATAGTTACAGGGTTCAATTTATTTGAGTCTTTTAAATGTCTTTTAATAAAGCTTTATAAATTTTTTCCATTATAGGACTTATACCTTATTCATGAGATTTACCCACAAGCTCTTACTGTTATTGCAAATGGTATCGAATTTTTGAAGAAAACGCTTCCTATTGAATAGACATGCAATTGAATTTTATAAAATGAATTTGTATTCAGCAATCTTGCTAAACCCTTATTAATTCTTATAATTTATCTGTATGTGTTTTACAGATGTCTGTTTTGACAATCATGTCACCAGGAAATAATCAGTTTTGTTTCTTCCTTCTAATCTTATTATCCTTTATTTGATTTTATTTCCTTATTCTCCTGGCAGAGTGCTCTGGTGCAATGTCAAATAGAAGTGGTAATATTAATAATAGTTTGCATCCTTGTTCCCTTGATCTTAAGGAAAATGCTGTCAGTATTTCACTAATAAGGGTTATTTTTTTTAGATTATCTAGTTGAGGAAGTTTCCTTGGGTTCCTAGTTTGCCAAATACATTTTTAAAAAACATGAAAAGGTACTAAATGTCTTGTTTTTCATGTAACCATTGAGATGATAATATAGGTTTCTCCTTTGATCCATTAATTAATATGGTAAATTGCATTAATTTATTTTCCATCAAACTACCCTTGCATTCCTAGGACAAGTCCAAATTAGTCATGATATATTATTGCCTTTTCCTAAACTACCTTCTCTCATTGTCTCCCTCTCTTCCCCCCAATCCCACCAGTGGTTTATCTATTTTATTAGTCTTTTCAAAGAATAAACTTTTCACTTTGTTGTTTCTCTGTATTGTATCCTTTTTTTGTTTTTAGAGATAGAGTCTCACTCTGTTGCTCAGGCTGGAGTGCAGTGGCATGATCATAGCTCACTGCAATCTTGAACTCCCGGGCTCAAGTGATCCTCCTGCTCCAGCCTCTCAATTAGCTGGGACTACAGGTGTGTGCCACCATGCCTGGCTAATTTGTTTACTTTTTGTAGAGCCTGGGGCCTTGCCATGTTGCCCAGGCTGGTCTCGAACTGCTGGCCTCAAGTGGTCCTCCATCTCGGCCTCCAAAACTGCTGGGATTAGGCGTGTGGGCCACCACATTCAGCCTGCATTGTATCTTTTCTTCCTATTTCATTAATTTCAGTTCTCATCTTTAGTATCGCCTATTGTCTTTGTGTTTATTCTGTGGCTCTTTTTCTAATTTCTGAAAGTGGAGGCCAGGAGTGGTAGCTTCAGATATATCTTTTCCAGAAATTGCTGTTTATTTTTCTACATATGGGTAATTTGAAGTTTGTGATCTCTGTCTTCTAGTTATGCTGATAGAACTTGTGTTATTTTATTTGACCTTGTGGAAATGTATGGTTTACTGGAGGACTGGAGGATGTGTGGGGAGATTTAGCTAGGTGGCCATCACTGCCTCGGTAACCTGGAAGTCTGCCCTTCCCATCTCTCTTTTTTTTTTGAGACTGAGTCTCGCTCTGTCACCCGGGGTAGAGTGCGGTGGTGTCATCATAGCTCAGTTTAACTTCAAACTCCTGGGTTCAAGTAATTCTCCTGCCTAAGCCTCTCGAGTAGCTGGGACTACAGGCGTGTGCCACCACGCCCGGCTAATTTTTTTATTTTTAATAGAAACAGGGTCTCGCTCTTGCTCAGGCTGGTCTCGAACTCCTGAGCTCAAGCGTGAACTCAGGCATGAGCCACCCTGTCCCACATTTCTTCATGGCTAATTTTTTTTGTCTCCTCACTCTCTAAGTTGTAATTCTGAATAAGTTTCTCCAGATTTGTTCATTAATCCTTTTTCTTAGCTGAAGTTGACATTTCCATTCCAAGTTTAATTTTCTCTTAGAGGGTCTTCACTCACTGGGGAGTTTAGGGTCCAACTCTTCCACTTTGCGCTGGGTTCCAGGTGACGTAGCCTCCAGGGCGCACCCTCTCTTACAAGTCTGCTTGTCCCTTACTATTCCCGTTTCAGTTCAGTGCTCCTTTTAATTTTTTTCGAACTCCCCCCTGTCCCCTGTCCCCACTAGTTTTCAATAGCTTTTGGTGCTTACTTGCGAACTCTGTAATGCCTTAAAAGGCAGGATGATGGTGACTTGGCCGCACCTAGTGGTTTTTAGCTGGAGACCCTAAATTCCCATGATTTATTTTTCATTGTTTTTTTTTTTTTTTTCATTATGACCAGACAATTCCACCTTCTCGAGCCTGAGCACATAGAGATGTTAAGAAGAGCAAAAGGAATTGACTGGGAAATATAGAGGCATTTGAGGTAGAAGAAAGGGCAGAGTCGATTGTAGAGAGGCCGTAGCTCTTCCCAGCATCACTTGTGACTCGAGGAGGCCCAGAATAGGGCTTTGGATCAGAACTAGAATGTGCATGACATGGAGTCGTCTCTGAGGAGGCAGCAGCAAAGCTCAATTAACTCTGCACACTGGGATCCGATCTGGGAACAAGGAAGACTCTTCTTTGATCTGTTCCTTTGTTTTCCCAAGAAATGAGGCTGATGACAAGTACGAGGGCTTGAAGGCTCGTCATCCACTTAGAACTTCCACTGAGCAGTGACTGTGCCTTTTGTTCCAACCCATAGGGGACAACAGTTTTTAAATCTTTGAGTCTTCACACTGGGCCCCCAGAGCCTGTTCTGTGGGTTTTAGCCATTTTGCCGAGTGATACTTATAAGCTGCCGGCTTCCTAACTGGCGTCCTAACTACTAAGGCCTCTGCCTCTGCACTTCCCCAAGTCACAGTGGAAATAATTTTCCTCACGTACGGCTGGACAAATGCTCTGTGTGTGCTACCCTTGAGTTCCAGTTTTACTCTTTTGTTGAATATTTTTGCCTTGTTAATGTTTAGTATTAGATTCATGATTTATTTATTTTTATTTTATTTTATTTTATTTTATTTTATTTTATTTTATTTTTTGAGACAGAGTCTTGCTCTGTCCCCAGCTACAGTGCAGTGGCGTCATCATAGCTCACTGCAACCTCCAGCTCCTGGGCTTAAGTGATCCTCCTGCCACAGGCTTCTGAGTAGCTGGGACTATAGGTGTGCACTGCCACACCCGGCTAATTTTTTCTACTTTTAGTAGAGATGTCTTGCTCAGGCTGGTTTCGAACTCCTGAACTCAAGCAATCCTCTTGCCTCGGCCTCCCAGAGTGCTAGGATTACAGTCGTGAGCCACCGCGCCTGGCCTAGATTCATGATTTAAACCTTCCAGTTTCCCTGCAGGATAGGATGATTATCATCCTTGTTTTGACAGAGAAAGGAGTTTCATTACTAATCTCAGTTCACAGGCGGGAGTGACGCTGTGAGGAAGATTCCAGCTCAAGACACTGCTCTGACAGCTGTGCTCATTGTATCTCTACACAGAAGAAATCAGAGAAATGCCTTTGATGGGACGTCTGTGTGTGGGCGGTGTCCTTTTTATATAATTCTTTTCCCCTAAAGATCTTTCCCTGAAGGTAAATTGGCTAGCTTATGTCGCTGGAATGACTCTGAGGGTTTGCAAAAGTATTCCGTCTATAGTGTAGGGAGGACAAGGGCAAAGCATCTTGAAAATGCAAAGCCGACTCTGTATCATAGAGATGACCCAGGAAAGAGGGCAACTAAAAACACAGAATTGGAATTGTCAAGCCAGGTGCGGTGGCTCTGGCCTGTAATCCCAGCAACTTGGGAGGCTGAGGTGGGAGGATCGCTAGAGCCCAGGGGTTTGAGTCCATCCTGGGCAATAGAGAGAGACCTCATCTCAGGGAAAACAAAAAGGAACTGCCAAGCTGCCCATGAAGCACCTTCACGCATACAACCCCCAGCCAGCCCGGAACGCTCCCCGCCTCCCACCTGCGGGAGTAGCCTCCAGCCAGCGGAGGACGCGCTGTGCAGAGACAGCTCTCCGCCTAGAGACAGGTGCTGCGGCTCACGGCACCACCTTGCTGAGCTGAGAGCCTCACGTCAACCTTAGTTTAATGCTGAAAAACAGAGCTGGGCTGTTTGTGCTAGATCGTTTTCCAGGAAGGCCACGCCCGCCAGTCACTGATAGTGCCAAACAAACGTTCCATTTTTTAGAATATAAGATTGTGGTTGCCAGTGGTAGCTGCGTTCCCAGGTTACACAGACAAGGTTGACTTTTCCGTCAGTTCTTTTCAGTGGTGGTGAGTGTATTAGGTCTCGAAACAACCTGCCCTTATGTTAATTAGGTGACGTCACAACTATTCTCTGCAAATAGGATGTTATTTAAGGACCAAATCTTTGTAATACCCAGATTGGCCCCAGTGTTTCTATTATGTAAAAGCATCACATTTCCTCTGCAAGTTTAGAACATTTTCAGGCATCATTTTACCTCTCAACATCCCTAGGAGAAAGGGACAGATTTCTTTTGCAGGTTGTAAAATTTTAGGTTAAAAATAGTTTGTCTTAGAAAGTTGAGAGCATCGTTTCTTGGCTTTCTAGTATCATGTTAGTGAAAAGGAAAGTTATCTCTGCCCATGTGAGTCTTACTTATTTCAGAGTAACATTTCTTTTTGGGAGACTACATGATCTCTTTTTTCTTGATGTTCTGAAATTTCACAGTATTTTGTCTAGATGTGGAGGGTTTTTTTTCTTTTAATTCTCTGTGGTTGGGCATTTGACTGATTCTTTTAGCTAGGAAACCTTTGAACACACCTCCTAGAAATTTTTCTTTAAAAATTATTAAAAAGTATTTTCAATCTTTCAATTTTCTAAGTTCTCTCTTCCTGGAACTCTTACTCATAATCAGATTAATATTCTAATTTTTAAATTCTTTCTGTCCCATTACCCTAAACGCCTGGCTGCCAGAAGTTCTGTGCACTGGGGAGGAGACTTGTCTGTGTGTGTGCCGGGGTCTGTGACTGAGTTCGAATCTGTGCTTGTACGTGTGTGTGTGCATGTATGTGTGTCTGTGTGTGCCCCATGCACGTAAGTGTGTGTGCGTTTGTGCACGACCTGTTTGTGGACTGTTCAGGCTTTCACCAGCGCCTTGTCTACAATCCTCCTCCTCTCCAGCCTCCCCCTCGCCCTTCTGAACTGTGGCCCTTCCCCGGGCTCTGGCGGGCTGATTAGCTCTGTCCTGGACCCCACTCCCCTGCTCTGCTCGCCCAGAGGGGGATACAGATTTCTACAGAGATAGATGTAGGTCTTTATGGGAATCCAGTGTGGAATAAAGACCCACGCTAAAGTGGCATTTCTCACGAGGAGGAAGAAATGGCTAGTTCACTAAAGGGTGTGGGCATCCCTGCTTGCCACTGAGAAAACAGTACAGCTGGACCTCCTGCCTCCTTCCCCAAAACAAAATAAATTCCAGATGGGATGAAGAGTCAGATGTGAAAAGGGCAAACACAAAAATGCTAAAATAAATGGATCATTGTTTAGAAATGGAATCACGAGAAGAAGGCTTTTCTAGGATGTCATAAAATCCAGAGAGCTTAAGGGCTCTCTGATAAAGAATTTGGCGACCTGACCGTGAAGCAGCTGGTAGCCGGTCGTTTTTGCTCTCGGCCCCTTGCTCTCCTCCGGAGCATGCAGCCTGTGATCATCCTTCACTGCTGTCTGTCCTCACTTCTGCTGCCTGGCCGGGCCTGGGCCGCTCAGACTCTACCCCAGAAGTGAATCCGGAGCTCGGTGCACGAGGGCCGGAAGTGGTGGCGGGTCCTGGAGACTTCCACACCTGGACTTTAGAACACCCTGGGGCTTGCCCTGTCCTGTCCCGGGCTCTGTCTGTTGTTCCCTCCTGCCTTTGGTTAGCTGAGGGCCTTTCATGAATTCTATTTCTACCTAAGTTAACCATAGTCGGTGTCTATTGTTTGCCCTCAAAGAATTCTGAGGAATAATCTGTACTGGAGAAAAAACATCTCCAACCCCTACGCCAAAAAAAATTCTAAACAAGTTGAAAAAAAAAATAACAAGATGGGAAAAAATTTACAGTGAAAACAAAATATTAATTAGAGACAAATACGCAAAGGCTCTTAATAGCCAATTCACAAAAGAAAAATACTAGCCACCAATAAGCGTAAGAGATATTTAATCTAACAAGCAAAGCTATGCAAACTTTAAAAATCAGATATTTAACACCTATTTCATTTGCCACATTGACAGAGTGAGTCACAGGCTGTATTTTGCAAGGCGCAGTTGTCACCTCTCAGGGGGATCATCTTCTCTGGGGTGCCGCTCTCCATGCCCTTAACCTTCCCGGGTGCGTTGGCTGTTTTCCAGTTCCTTGCATCTGTGCTTTCCTCTCGTCTCTAGGCTGTGGGACACCGCACTGCAGAGATCGCCTGAAAGGCCCCGCTCACCCTGAGCTGGGAACGACACGCAGCCCGGTGAGCACTGGGATCCGGTAGTCCCTGCTCTGGGCTCACAGCTCAGCAAGCCAGGGCCGCCCCCACGGCCCCTCCACTCGGCAGCATCATTCCTCAGCCACCACTGACATTAGCCAACCCGCATTCTAGAACTGCACCCCTCCACCTGGTGCTGCTGACTTGTGGCTCCTGCTCTGTGTACCCCTGAAACAACTGCAGGCACCGCTGGGATTGCCCTGAGCAAGGGAGCGGGGAGCAGTGTGATGAGACCTACAGCCTGCAAAGGAGCGTGAGGACTTGGCTAAGGGCAGGAAAAGAGAAGAGGGGAGGGGAGGGGAGGGAAGAGAAAGAGAGCCTCAGGGCCACGCAGCTATTGGGGACAAGCTAAGGGCTGGATGGTGGCAGAAAAGCTTACCTGTGCAGGTGAAGGCACGCACATGTCTATACACACGTTATACACACAGGAGGCAGGGGATGTGTGTGTGCTTGCCAGGGCGTCCACATGAGCGCACGGTGGCTGCGCGGGCCTGAGCATCCTTGGGGAGACCCATGTGGCAGTGAGGAGACCCAGGGACAGGAAGCAGCTCCAGGTGGAGGTGGGATCCAGGGTCCTTCAGGGCAGGTGGCAGGAAGGGAAAGTGACCTCGCTTCCGCCATGCCCCCATTCCTTCCCTGTCCTGCCTGTTCTTTCTCTTCCCCATTCACCTCCGTCCTTATCTCCTCTCCTGGCCCAGGCAGTTAGATCCGTGAGTGGAGACAGGAGGGAGGGAGTCACCAGTACGTACTTGCCTGGGGATCATCAGGCCTGGTGACCTCCTCGAACAGGGGCCATTTCTGGGAAAATGCTGGGGAGACCACCGCAACATGTACGTGGCGGGGGCAGCTCAGGTGAGCACCCAGGCACGTGGCGGCACGAGTTTCTGCTGACCTGGGTACTGCACGCTTAGCATTCAGCTCCTACTTTTTATTCATAAAATGTGCACCTCCTCCTCCACAATCTGAGGGGAGAGTTTTGCTAGGCATATTTAACTTTGGTTTTCAAAGTTCGGTCGGTTGTAAATGAAATGGTGCCTATCGCTACTGTCCCTTAGGAGGAGGACATAAATGGATCCATGCTGGCCAACATTCCAATCTGCTGTACAAAACGTGCTGCTCAAAATCCACAGAAGTGGGCACGGTTGAGCTGTGTCATGGTCGGGAGACGTTTACACGGCCTCTGGCAGTAGAGGCCACCGGCTGGTGGGGGCGCTGCAGCCAGGCTGGGGGCTCACGGGTCACGTCCCACCTCAGGGCGTTCAGAGGGTCCCTTCTCTACTCCGGCTTTTACTCTGGCCTCCTAGTTACAGCTGGCCTGCCAGAGCCGGCTCCTGCTCCGCTCCCTTCCCGACATAGCAGGCAGTCTCACAGTGTCCGGAGTGCTCTTTTGTTATTCTGCCAAAATGCAACCTAAAGCATTTCGGCTGCTCAATAATTCAAGAGTAGCCTTGGTGGAAACGTTCCTCTCCCTTCGCTGCTCCTCTTAAAACTCAGAGCAAGAAAGTGGAAAATGGTGAGAGAGGAACCATTTGCAATTGATGTTACAGGAGCATCGATGTGTCTAAAATATTTTTAGATCACAAAAGCGATGAAGCAGACAGCAAACCAAATTTTAAATGTTAGCTTCTGAAAATATTGCCTTCAAGTCACGTTCATAGTTCACTGCAGCCTTGAACTCCTGGGTTCAAGTGATCCTCCTGTCTCAGCCTCCTGAGTAGCTGGGACTACAGGCATGTGCTGCCACACCCAGCTAATCCCTTAATTTTTTTGTAGAGTCAGGGTCTCACTATGTTGCCCAGGCTGGTCTCAAACTCCTGGCCTCCCACCTCGGCTGGGGTTATAGACGTGAGCCTCCACACTCAGGCCTGCCTTTACATTTTCCGTAACATGTTTGCTGTTTCCATCAGGGTTGCTCCGTTAGGAAAGTGAAATCGGGTCTTTTGAACACTGTCGATTTCAGAAATGCTGTTTCTGTCCCTTGCAGCAGCATTGGCAACACCTGTACCTCTGAACAAGTGGACAAAAATGAGTGTTCATTGTCATCATTTAAGGAAAGTTCCAATGAGTTAAGATAATAATCTATCAATCATAAGGCTTAAGATCTATCATCTGTAATAAACAAGACCATTTTTAAAACAGCCCTTGCGTGCGAGAACACCAAGCAGCTGTGCTGCGCCGCCTACGTGCCTGAGCCTCTCCGGACCCAGGTGGGAGCCCCACCACCTTGCTTCTTCTAGTGTCCCTGGCCCTTTGAGTCAAAGCACAGGTAGGAGGGAAATTGTATGTGCACCTATAACGCTCCCACCTCCTCCTGTAAGTTGGGGAGAAAATGCATGCTTTATGGGTGTTCAACCACACCGTGTGAGCAGCACCAGCTGGGGAGCACCCCAACATGTGACTTAGGCCAGCTCAGCCTCCCCCCGGGTCAGAACAGGATGGTAATTACAGTGTGTGTGATGGTGTACCATAATCAGGTAATTAGCCACAAGGAGTAGGCAGGCTTTGTTGCTACTTTTACTCTCATTAAGGCAAAGCATGTGTCACTATTCTGTGCCTCTTCCTCCACCGTCTTCTCAGCACCGAGTGAATAAATCAGTGCAGGACTCGACAGTTTGTAAAACAGCATGAGTGTTCAAGTCTTCCTTGTTTCCAGGTAACAGTCAGTCCTTGTGGTCAAGACACAGGCTTTCGCATTCCCTAAAAGACTAAGACCTAGAGGCAGCTTCCCCCCGGCCAGGATTCCCCGGCTCCTTCCTCCCCTGAGAGCAGGTGCAAGGCTCTCCGGCCACCTGCTGCTCTGCTCCTGGGGGTACTGGGTGCTGGAGAGCTTGGGGGCTGGAGCCCTAGAACAGTGCTCAGTCTGGGGCTCCGGTTAGAAATGCACGTTCTTGGCCTCTACCCCAGACATGATGAACCAGTCTTTCATGGGGGTAGGATGGGAGGAATGTGGCTCAGGAATCCACATTTTAAATAAGCTCCTCAGGGGAGATTCTTGTGCACTCTGAAGTTTTAGAACCACCATCCTGAGACAGGTTTTCAGCTTGGAGTGCCTGCCCCTGGAGAGGTGGGAAGATGATCCGCTGAGGCAGAAGAAAATATTAGCTCATCTTTTCATTTTTTCTTATTTTTTAAGTTTGATATTCCATCTGTGAAATTTACAAATTCAAAATCCTGGTTCTTCTTTAAATTTCTTAATAGCACATTGAAGTATAAATTACATATGATAAAACCCCTTATGAGTGTAGAATTCAATGATTCAAGAATCATGTGTAAATGTGTAGGTGCAACTATCGGCACGATCTAGTTTTAGAACATTTTCATCAGCCCAAAAAGATCCGTGTGCCACGTGCAGTCACTCTCCACTTCCAGCCCGAGTCCCAGGCAGCCCCCAACCTGCTTTTTGTCTCTATAGATTTTCCTTTTCCCGAACTTTCTTGTAAATGGCATGATACAACACGTACTATTTTACACCTGGCTGCTTTCACTCTGCGTGGTGTCTGTGAGGTTCATCCATGTCACAGCGTGTGTGAATAGTTACTGAATAGTGTCCCATGGCATGGACACCCCACGGCGCATTTACCCCCTCACCAGTGGATGGTCGTGAGGTTGTTTCCACTTTGGGGCTGTTACGAATAATGCTGCCATAAACATTGGCAAAAAGTTAGTATGTGAGTGGTTGTTTTCATTTCCTTTGATAGATTCCTAGGAGTGAAATTGCTGTGTCATAGGATAAATTTATGTCTAAATTTTTAAGAAACTGCTAAAACCTTTTTTGAAGTGGTTGATCCATTTTGCGTTCATACCGGCAATGTATGGGGGTTCCAATGCTTTGAGAATCTTTTAATGTGCTTACATTTATCTTCTTTGGTGAAACGTCTACTCAAACCTATTGCCTACTTTTAAATTGGGTTGTTGTATTGACTTTGTAAGAGTATATTCTGTACACAAATCCTTCATCAGATATGATTTAAAAATACTTTCAATCTGAGTATTTTCAAAATGGCATTTAAAAAAATGTTTTTTTTTTAGAGACAAGGTCTTCCTATGTTGCCAAGTCTAGAGTGCAGGGGCTATTAACAGGCATGATTATAGCTGGCTGCAGCCTCAAACTCCTAGGCTCAAGTGATCCTCCTGCTTCAGCCTCTCATGTAGCTGGGACAACAGTTGTGTGCCACCATGTCTAGTTCATAACGGTGTTTTTTGAAGTGCAGAAAAACCCTGAAATCTTTTTTATCTTGATGAAGTTCAATCAATCAGTTTGTTTCTTTATGGATTGTGTTTTTGGTATCCTAAGAACTCTTGGCATAACCTAAGGTCATGAAGATTTTCTTCTATGTTTTCTTCTAGAAATTTTGTAGTTTTAGTTCTTATATTTAGGTCTATGATCTATTTTGAGTTAATTTTTGTACGTGGTAAGATAAAAGGGTCTAAATCTTTTTGCATATGGATATCCAATTGCGCAAGCATCCTGTGTTGTAAAGTATGATTTTAGAAATTTACCTCATTCCTAACTACTGTATGGATTTAGTACATGGTCCATGCTCAGCTTACACATCATGTCACTCAGTAGGCATGCCATGTAGTCATGTATGTACTCAACGTGTCCTCAGTTCCATGATACCTGGGGGCGGCCAGGTATGCCCTTCTTCTTTTGCTCACTCAAGGCAGATTGTGATGGAGGGAGGCTTGTATGTACCTAGTTATGTGGATGTGCTGTCTATGTTGTCTTATTTTAACTCAAATAATGCTCGTGAAGTTAACAGGTGGCTTTAAAAACCAGGCAAGGATCAGGGAATCACAGCAGTCACCTGTGAGCAGAGCGATGATGGTGGAAGAAAATTGCCAATGTCTCGACAAACTCTGCACTAAATACCCAGTGCACACCATCCTCTGTCCGCACACTCTCTCTTTTTCACTGGAAACTCATGCTGCGCTTTCCTTTGTGTTCCATGGCCTCCTCTTTCCTCAGCGAGGAGGGGAGAGAGGACTCCTCTAAGCTGTCCCGAGAGGAAGCCAGGGAGGGCACAATGAGGCAAAACTGCATTTCGGGCTGTGACCGCAGACAGGAAGGGGAAAGACGGAGCGGGATGGCAGCTTTTGTCCCAAGTCTGTTTTCCAGAGTGTTTCCAAGAGGCTGCCTTCCTTACAGCACGGCTGACGGAGATGTTCAGTTGATTCTCGCATCAACTGGTCACTGGGGCTGGATGTCCTGGAATGAGCACTGTAGCCGAGCGAGGTTGACTTTGTTGCTCAGCCGTCTCTCCCCATTGTTAGAGGAGCACCATGCTTGAAGCAGGCAGGTTCACGACGTCTCCATTCTGGTGTACACACACACACACGCACACGCATGGATACCATCACGCCCCACACGTGCTCACATCACCTGCCCTGGCTGCTCTTCTCTCTCTGGGTCTCCACACACCTAGCCCAGTTGTCACCCTCTGGGGTTCTTTCTATGGGAGCCTACAGGCAGCGGTCCTCACTCTCAGGTCACTAGGTGGCCGCACTGTGCTCATACTTGGCAGTCCAAGCATTTGGGGTCCTATTGTGGGTGGATCAATAAAATGAAAGGCCCCTCTGTTTTCTGCTTAGGCAAAACAAAGAAAGTCAGATTGAATCTAAGGCAGTTTTCTCAGAGTGATGCATAGACTAAGTATATCAGAATAACCTAGAATGCTTATAAAAATTCGAATACACTTGGCCCATCTAAAGACTTACTGAATCAGGTGGGCATTGGTGGGGGAGATCTGTAGTTCAATAAATGCCCAGTTTAATTACTGGAGAGAGTTCTCCTGTGTGCTGAGGGCTGACATCTACGGGCTCAAGGGGTGACGAGGAAGGCCGTGTGGAACTGTCCATGGTTGACTACTGTTCTGAATGTTGTTGTGACACTAGATATATTTTATACCATATGGACTTTATTATTTTTGTAATCATTGAATTCCAGAGTTTAAAGGGATCTGCCTTCTCATTTACATACGAGAAAAATAAGACGGATAGAGGTGTACAGGTGTCGTGACTTGGCCGAGAAACCCATCTTTCTGATTCTACCGTCTCCTTAATGGCATTTTTATGTAAAGCACCCGAATGGGGCCCGCAGAGGCAATAAACCTTTTATCCAAGGACAGAAGGCAATTCAAAGAAAGAAGAACCAAAGGAAAACAGAATAGAGGGGGAAAAAGTGTTATATATCAGCTATCTTTAAAATTCATCTAAAAATGGAAGATTGACTTCTTTTGGTGATATGTAATATTCTAGGATAAATACTAAATGCTGGTGCAGAAATATGTCTGTGAAACTTGTTTTACCCGGCACTGTAACTGAGCTTAAACTGTGCAATTTGATCCTAATAGAAATTATGTCTTTATAAGCTTTTGTAATTCTCTGAAATTTCCTTCTTTGATATTTAAAAATATGTCTTCTAGGTGGAAGGCTGCTATTTGGGTACTTAGATTCTGAGCCCTAAACCTTCTCTAAGAAAAGGAAATAATTGGGAAAATATTTGAGGAGCTGTATCATTACTGCAGCGAGGAAGCAGTTACTTTATTTATGGAGAATTACGTAAATGAAAGGAAGACACTGACGGGTGAGTTTTAGCCCTACAGGCGTTATGTTCATCGTGATCTTAATTGCTTTTCCAGAAGCACTGCACAATGGAAATAAGATGCAAACATATGTAGGATACAAGATTTAGAATTTTTCTTTTTTAGCGATGGAGCGTAGCAGCGAGTGTGCTGGCAGCTCTTGTTTAGCACGATGATGCTATATGCCCGCTCAAGCAAATTGGTGCGTTTTCTGGAAATAAGAGGTTCATCAGCTGATATACCAGCTAATGCTGGTGGGTGCAGGTTATTTCTGAAATCGAAAGGATTGAGGGACTTTGGGAAGCAATGCCGTTGCTTCGTTTTCACGTTGGCATACATTTATCTATACACAGCATTCTTTAAAATAGCGTGTTCCAGGTCAGCTTAATGACAAGGAGGGGAAGACAGTGCACAGAGGATGGAAGGACTCACATAAATCCGTACTGTTTTGCTTGCAAGTGATACAAACCCAACTACCGTTAGTTCCTGGGAGTGGCTTGGGGGTAGAGGTAGTTCCCCACTCCCACTAATCTCCATTATCCCTCCAGAAATCTACACCCTAAGTGAAAGCAGCGTCTGCCACAGCTCTCTCGCGCCTTCCTTCCCCAACTCCCTCCTGTGTGAACATTCTAGAGTCGTGCAATAACTTAACTAAAAACGAAATTTATTCAATCATAGCAAGCCCAGTGAGTAGCCTGGGCTTCAGGAAAAGCTGGATTAACCGGGTCAAACAACACCATCAGAGAATGAGTCTCTCTGCTAGCTAACAGGGTCTCTCCAAAATGGTGCCAAGACGGCTTCTAGAAGCCACAAACTCACATCCCCCTTCCCCTCAAGACCTTCTGCCTCGTGTCTATCGGTGCCTCAGTGAATTCCTCTGGTGGGTCCTGCTTGAATTATGCGATCGCCTTCAGGTAAAGCGGGTTTCTAGGGAGACTTCCTCTGACTGGTCAGCCTGGCTCCCCGGCCACCCCAGTGGGGGGGTGTGGGACGATGACAGTGTCAGCCCCTCCCCCAAACCATAGGGCATGGAGAGAGCAGTTCATAAAAGATGTCTGATGACTACAGGGTTGACAAGTAACTTTGGAATTGCGTAAAATGTGAGTCTTCACTCATTTTGCATACGAGAGTGCATGTGCTCAAAACTGTGGCTACCTTTGTCGGTCTTTGGTCAGCGTATGTGGCAGAAAATACGGATGCTCTGTTAAAACCTGTCGTTCTGTTCATGTGAAAGTATGCCCTTTGGTTTGTGCTGTCACGTCTGTCTAGAAATGCTTTTTCGGTGGTGGTGGTGATCTCTGTATCTCTGCAGAAAGACTCTTTGGAGAGGCAGCGAGTGCAGTAATGGTGATGTGGTTACTGGACACAGGACAGGAACTCACCTTCCGGCTCCGCTGCTAACTACCGGTCAGATCTTGGGTGAATTGTTTAACTTCTCTCAACTTAAGTCTCCTCATCCACAAAACAAGAGATAACAATGTACTTATGTCTCTTTATTATTTGAAAATTAAAAGAGAACATGCAAGTAAGGCATTTAGTGTCTTGCCCGACTTAAAACGCTGGCTGTTATAATGGTTACTATGCAGCTAGCTCATCTGCTTACACGTGTTCGTTTGTCATCAGGTTGTCGTGTTGCTGTGAATGTCCCAGTATCCTGCAGCTGTGTTGCATGTCCTGAAGGGGCGTTTGACTCTGTTATGATGACATCCCTTCTGTCCTCCTGTTCAGCTTGGCAACGACACTTGCTTCAATCCCTTGCTGACATTCATCCTTCCCACATGGTCCGCCAGGTGGAGCTAGACTGAAGTGACGACCCTGGGCTCAGGGACTCACTGTGTTCCTATACTTCATTTAAAACGACACTTTCTCTTATTGCAAACAATTTGAAAGCTACCAGGAAGTACACAGAAGGAAATAGAAATCACCATCCAGAGATAATTATTGTTAACATTTCAATACCTCTCTCTCGATATAAATACAGATGTCTAATATATACAGATAGAATGATAAAGATAAATGTTATCTATATAATCTACATATATATGTAGATTAAAAAAGAGATCAGTGGTTCATGCCTGTATTCTCAGCAGTTTGGGAGGCTGAGGTCAGGAATTCAAGACCAGCCAGGGCAACATAGCAAGACCCTGTCTCTACAAAAAATAAAATTAGTGGGCGTGGTGGTACACTTGTAGTCCTAATGTTACTGAAAGGTTGGCACTTATCCATGAGGCCACATCAGAAGAATGAGGGCAAATGGTTGAGGAGAAGGAAAGAGAAGTTTATTACTTTGCTGGCAAAGGAGGAAAAATGGCAGACTATCATCTCAAAATCCGAATTCCCATCCATAAGCAGAAATACGGAGC
>CAUYRT010023872.1:0-17606 GCA_963574885.1 Lepilemur ruficaudatus
TTTTTTTTTTTTAATTGGGGGAAAACTACAAAGCATTTACAGTACAATGTTTACAGTCACAATTTGTAGTGAGCTGATTTCCCAAAATATATTACCACTCAAGTTGACTTATCTTGTTACATTCAAAAACCTACTCTGTCAGAGTAGTCCATAGAGTACATACATAGGGCTCCAACTGTATCTACGTACAATCAACACTTGCAGCAATTTTTAATGGAAAGTTTTATTGAAATCCATATTTACATGAATTTCTAAGGACTAAAACAGAAACATCCCATGTGCCATTAGCCCAGTTTCCCCCAGCCATAATATTTTGCAAAACTACAGTAAAATACAATGTTACAACCTGACCTTGGCATTGATACAATCCATCCATCTTATTCATATTTCCCCAGCTTTATTATATTAATATGCTTGTGTATTTAGTTCCTTACAATTTTATCACACGTGTGGGTTCCTGTATCCACCACCACAGTCCAGATAATGAACAATTCCATTACCACAAGGACCACTGTGTTGTCCTTTGTAACCACACCCACCTCTGCCTCATTGCCTGCTCCGAACAGCCGCCCTTCTCTAACCCTCTGCAGCAATTAAGCTGTTTCCCTCTTTCCAAAAATTGGTTATTTAAAAAATGTCAAATAAGTGGAGTCACATAGCATAGTATGGTTTTGGGATTGGCTTTTTTCACTCAGTGTAATTCTTTGGGTGTTTATTCAAGTTGTGTGTATGTATTGATAGTTTATTTCTTTCAAGTGCTGAGTAATGGTCCCTGGTATATATGGACAACAGTTTGTTTGACCATTTGCTTGTTGAAGGACACATGGGCTGTTTTCAGCATTTGTCTATTACCAACAAAGCTGTTATGAACACTTGTGTACAGGTTTTGTGTGAACACAACTTTTCATTTCTCTTGGGTGAATGCCAGAGAGCACAGTTGCAGGTCATTTGGTAGCTGTGTGTTTAGTGTTATAAGAAACGGCAATACTGTGACAGTGTTTTACTGAGAGGCTGTACAATTTTATATTCCCACCATCAATGTATGAATGATCCAGTTTCTACACATCCTCACCAGGTTTCATGTTGTCACAATTTTTTAATTTTAGCCATTCTGAGAAACGTAGAGTGATTTATCATTGTGGCTTTAATTGGCACTTCCCTCGTGGGTAGTGATGCTAACCACCTTTGCACAGGCCTATAGGCCATCTGTGCATCCTCTTCATGAAATGACTATACATGTTTTTTGCCCATTTTCTAATTGAATTGTGTTTGTGTGTGTTTCAGTACTGTTTTTTTTAAAACCCATTCTGGATACTTTGTCCTTTGTCAAATGGGTGATTAGCAAATATTCCCTAATACTCTGTAGCTTGTGTTTTCTTCTTCAAAGGAGCTTTTGCATAATAAAAACTTTTAATTTCAATGAAGTCCATTTATTAATTTTTTTCATCATGCTTTTGATGTTGTCTAGAACTTTTCAACATGCCCTAGATCTGGATGATTTTCTCCTTTGGTTTTTTATTGGTTTTTTATTTCTGTAGGTTTTATAGTTTTACATTTTACATTTAAGTCCATGATCCATTTTGAGTTATTTTTATAACAGATGTGAGGTTTAGTTTCTTTCTGTTTTGTTTTTGTCTATTTGTTGAAAAGGCTGTCCTTCCATTGAAATGCTTTTGAGCCTTTGCCTAAAATCAATTGAGCATATTTGTGATTCTATTTCTGGGAGTTCCATTCTATTTCATTGACCTGTATTTCCAGTCCTCTGCCAATACAACACTGTTTTGATTACTGTAGCTATACAGTAGGTCTTATTAGGTAGAATGATTCCTTCATCGTATTTCTTCTTTGTCAAGATTGGTTTAGCTAATTAGTAACTGTACCTTTCCATATAAATTTTGAAGTAGGTTTGTCTATGTCAATTAAAAAAACCTTGCTAAGAGCATGATAGGAATTTCTTTCTTTCTTTCTTTCTTTCTTTCTTTCTTTCTTTCTTTCTTTCTTTCTTTCTTTCTTCTTTCTTTCTTTCTTTTTTTTTTCTTTTTTCTTTTTTTGGGGAGAGGGTCTCACTTTGTAGCTTGGGGTACAGTGCAGTGGAATCATCATAGCTCATTGTAACCTCAAACTCTTGGGCTCAAGTGATTCTCCTGCCTCAGGCTCCCAAGTAACTGGGACTACAGGCACATGCCACCATGCCCAGCTAATTTTTCTATTTTTTTGTAGAGACAGGGTCTCACTATGTAGCTCAGGCTGGTCTTGAACTTCTGCCCTCAAGCGATCCTCTAGCCCTGGCCTCCCAAAGTTCTAGGATTACAGGCACGAGCTATCACATATGGCCAGGAATTGCTTTAAATCTTTAAATTAATTTGGGAAGAGTTGATATATTTACTATGCTGAGTTGATCAATGCATGAAGATGGTATCTTTTTCCATTTACTTCAGTTTTCTTTGATTTTTTTCATCAGCATTTGTAAATTTCAGCATATAGAGCATATAGAGCATATAGAGCCTGTGTGTAGTTATGTGTAAACCTAAGTATTTCATTATATTTGGAGTGACACTGTGTTTTTAATTTTTGTTTCTGCGTGTTCATTGTTAGTATATATAGATGCAATTGATTTTTGTATATTGCTCTTGTATCCTACAAAATTCCAAAGTTCTAGGAATTTTTATGTGTAAATTATTTTAGGTTTCCTGTGCAGAAAATCATGTCATCGGAAAATAGAATAGTTTTTATTTCTGCCTTTCTGATATATATGCCTTTCTTTTTTCTTTTCTTCCCTTAATATACTGACTAGAACTTCTAACACTATATTGAATAAATATGGTGAGAGTGTGTGTTCTTGCCCTGTTCCCAATCTTAGAGAAAAGTTCTCAGTCTTTCATTACTAAGTATGATGTTAACTTTCAGTGTTTTGTAGATGCACTTTATGAAGTTGAGCAGTTTCCCTCTATTTCTAACTTATTGAGAGATTTTATTGTGAATGAGTATGGAATTTCTATCAAATTTTTTTTTCTGCAGCAAATGATGTGATCATGCAATTATTTTAGACTGCTGATATGGTAGATTACATTGATTAATTTTTAAGTGCTCAAACTTACATATCTGGAAAAAAATACCATTTGGTCATGGTGCATGACTCTTTTTACACATCGCTGGATTAAGCTTGATAATGTTTTGTTGTGGACTTTTGAGTTCACATTTATGAGAAGTATTGGTCTGCAGTTTTCTTTTTATGTACAGCCTTTGACTGGTTTTGTTATCAGAGTGATGCTGGCTTAATATAAGATTAGCTGGAAGGTGTTCTACCCTCTTCTATTTTTCTGGGAAAGATTGTGTGATTCTTCTACAATGTTTGGTAGAATTCTCCAGTGGGAGGCTCTCTGGGCCTAAAGATTTGTTTTTAAGAAATATAAAATTATAACTTAAGTTTTTTTTAATGGTGATAGGACTATTCTGATTATATATGTCATCTTAGTTGAGTTTGGGTATTTTGTGGTTTTTAGGGAATTGTTGCATTTCCTCTATGGTGTTGAACTTATGAATGTGAGGTTGTTCTTAGTATTCTCTTATTATCTTCTTGAGGGCTGCAAGATCTGTAGTGACAGCCCCTGTTTTAACCCTGATATTGATGACTTGTGTTTTCTCCTTTTATCTTTTGTCAGTCTTGTTAGTTTTTCAATTTTATTGATTATTTCAAAGAACAAGCTTGTTTTGTTGTTATTCTCCACTATTTTCCTATTTTCAAGTCTTTGATGTCTGCTTTTATCTCTATTATTTCCCTCCTTCTGTTTGCTTTAAGTTTAGGTCGCATTCCTTTTTCTAATTTCATGAGCTAGGAACTTAAATTATTAATTTGATACCTTTCCTTAGTGCTAATGTAAACATTGAATGCTGTAAATTTACTTCTCAGTACTGCTTTAGTTTTTTCCCACATATTTGATATAATGCATTTTTATTTCCATTCAGCTAAATGTATTTAAAATTTTTTCTTAAGTCCTCCTAATTTATCCATGAACTATATTAGGAGTTTGCTGCTTAATTTTCAAGTGTTGGAGATTTTCCTTTCATCATCTTTCTGTTACTGATTTCTGGTTTGATTCCATTATGCTCAGAGAGAACACGCTGAAAGATTTTAATTCTTCTATATTTATTAAGGCTTGTTTTATTGCCCTGGATATAGTTAAGCCTGGTGAATTTTCCACGGGTACTTAGAAAAAAAGTATATTCAACTGTTGTTGGATTGTGGTGTGTTCCATATATAACATTCAGATTCTGTGGGTTGATAGCATTGTTTAGATATTCTATGTTCTTGCTAATTATTTGAGAAGGGAGTTCTTTTGTGAGAGGAGTGTTGAAGTATCCAACTAAAATTATGGATTTGTCAGTTTCTCTGTTTAGCTCTATCAGTTTTTGTTTTGTATGTTTTGAGACTCTGTTGTTTGGTGTATACACATTTAAGATCATCATGCATTCCTGCTGGATTGATTCTTTTATAATTATGTAATATTTTTCCTTGAATCTAGTCATTTTTTTTGTTTTGAAGTGTCAACTTTAATACAGCTCTTCCTATTTTTAAAATTAATGTTTGTATAGTATTTCTTATTCCATCCTTTTACTTTTAACCAACCTATGTTGTTGAATTTGAAGTTTCTTATAAACAGCATATAGTTGGGTTATATTTTTTTATCCACTCTGCCATTCTTTTCCTTTTGGTTGGTGTATATCAACTATTTACATTTAAGGTAACTATTAGTATGCTAGTGCTTTAGTCTGCATTTTTATTATTTGCTTTATCTTTGCTTCCTCTGATTCTTGTTTCTCTGTTTCTATTGCTTATCTGTGGGTTTCTTGAACATCATTTTAAGATTCTATCTTGATTTATATTTATGGCTTTTGTGAGTTTATCTCCTTGTATAGTTTCTTGGTGGTTGCTCTAGGTATTACAACATACATATGTAACTTTTCTTGATCTACTAGTATAATGCAGTGAAGGGCGGAAACCTCAGGTTTTCATTTAGGTCTCCTTACCTTCCTCATTTTTAATATTAATTAGTGTCTTGAATATTAGGAGGTGTTATGACTTCTGTTTCAATCATTAAATATAATTTATAAAACTCCCAAAGTATAGGACAGTCTCTTATATGTACCTCTATTTTTGCTCTTTCTGTTATTCCTTCTTCCTTCCTGGTGCTCAAAGATATTTTATTTATTTTATTTTTGTTTGGAGAGCTTCTTAAACCCATTTTTAAGGATAGGTCCGCTAATCAACAAATTCTTTTGGATTTCTTGCATGTGAGAATATCTTTATTTCCATTTCTTTCCCAAAGAAAAGATACAAAATTGTTGGTTGATAGTTCTTTCTTTTCTGCACCTAAGAAATGTTATGCCATTTCCTTCTGGACTCCACGCTTTCTGATGAGAAATCTGTTGACATTTTTATTGGTGTTCCCCTATAGGTAATGTATCATTTCTCTCTCACTGTTTTCAAGATTTTTTCTTTGTCTGTAGTTTTCAGATGATTCATTATGATGTGACTTGGTATGGGTTTCATTGGGTTTATACCATTTGGGGTTTGCTCAGATTCTTGAATCATATGTTTAGGTCTTCTATTAAATTTTGGGAAAATTCAGCCATTATTTTTTCAAATACTATTTCAGGCTCTCTCCCCTTTCTTATTTCCTTCTGATATTCTAATAACAAAAATATTCCTGAAGTTCTATTCATTTTTTTTCAGTCTACTCTCTCTGTGTTGTTTATATGGGGTGAATCCTATTGCCTTGTCCTATAAAGGTCACTGATTCTACCCTCTGTCATCTGTACTCCACTATTGAGTCCATCTAGTGACTAATTTGTGTCACTGTGTTTTAAATTCTATAATTTCATTTGGCTCTTTTTTATAATATCCATTTCTTAGCTGAGACTCTCTCTTTTTTTTTTTATTTGTTTCAAGTGAATTTGTAATTGATTGTTAAAACATCTCTATGAAGGCTGCTTTAAAATCCCTGTCAGATAATGCTGACATATGATTCATCTCACTGTTTGTGTCAGGTGATTGTCTTTCTCATTTGAGTTATAACTTTCCTGGCGCTTGATATGACAGGTGATTTTCTATTGTATCCTGGACACCTTGTCTATTTTATTAGGAGACTCTAATCCTAATAAATCCAGAATATTTAGTGTGGCAGACAATCACCCCTGTTTAGGTTTAGTGTGTAGCTCTTGATCTTCTTTTGCAGGCTATGGGCCCAGTGGACGTTTTCAGAGCCTTTGCAGTATTATCTTGGTCTGCCTGGTTTATGTGATGTTGCTTGGGCTTTCACTAGCCCCTCGTGGTGCTGACTGAAGGCACAGAAGGGGTTTCCACAGGTCAGACACTGAGTGTCTCTGGGTGGGGAGGAGAGTCTCAGGCCCACAGGATTAAAGAGGCTCCTTCGTCATCCTTCTTCTAGTGAGGAGGCCCCTGCTGCTACTCCTGCCCTCATCTCCTAGTGGGAAAAAGTAGTCCAAGGTCCATGGGGACGAAAAGGTTTTCATCTCCTGACGCTTGTAGCAGGATCTTGCTTCCCTTGGGGAACAGAGAGCAATTCCTGCTCCAGGCCACTTGTTATGGCGTGAAGCCCCTACAGTTTTCCCTCTGCTCTGGGTGGAGGAGAGGGATCTCAGGCCCACAGGGACAAAGAGGCTTCCTGGATCAGGCCACATGTTTTGTTCTCTCCTGGCTCTCGCTTCTGGCCACTTCAGTATCTATCCTCCAGGGGTGGGTCACGGGCCCTGCAGGATGGCCAGCACCTCCCTTGTTTACTTATTGTTAGTGGGGCTCGTGAGTGAGGATTGATCCCTCTGGTCAGGTCTGCTGGGATTACCTGGTGTTTTCAGGCTGGGAAAGGAATGGGCCAACCTGTGCTGCCTTCCAGTTCCAGGTTGGAGGTCAAGAGGGCTGAGTCTGGGTCACTTTGTTCTGTTGGCTGGGGCATATCAGACATTCTACTGCTATGTTTTTTTTCAGTTCTGGCTCCCAAACAAGTTTCCCTCTTCTTACCAATTTTCAGAGATCTCTTTTGTTTGTCCCCAGCATTATTTTGAAGAATTATAGTTGCAATCAGTGGGGAGGAACAAGGAGAGACAGTCTGCTTCATTCTGCCTAGACCAGAAGTCTTGATTTTTACACTTATAAATGTATTTCTTCTTGTGTATTTACACTCATAGCAGCTTTACTTGTAATATCCCCAAATTGGAAACTATTTAAATCATTTCTATGAGGAATAATTGTGACATGTTCACATATGGGATACTACATAGCAATAAGAATGAACAAATTACAGCAAGGAGAAATACAAGTAAATCTTCCCAACATAATGTTGGACAAAAGAAACAAGAGATAGAAAAGAACACACTGTGTGATTCCATGTAAAGTGAAAAAGCAGACGGAAGTAATCTATGCGGTTAGAAGTCAGGCTGATGGTGACTGGGGGAAGGACCAACAACTGTAGAGGCATAAGAAAGGCTCCATGTTGCTGGCCACACTGTGTTCATGACCTGGCACTGGCTACATGAAAGTGTTTCATTAGTAAAGCTGTATATTTGTGACAGACATACTGTTCTATACACATAGCTTATACTTCTGTGATGATTCATTTTATGTACCAACTTGACTGGGCTATGAGGTACTCAGGTATTTGGCCAAACAGTATTCTGGGTGTGTCTGTGAAATGAGATCAGCATTTAAATCAATAGTCTGAGTAAAGCAGGTTGCCCTGCCTGGTGAGGACGGACCTCATCCAATCAGTTGAAGGCATGAATAGAACAAAAGCGTTGCCCTCCTCTCAGCAAGAGCGAATTCCTCTTACCTGATTGCCTTTGAACTCGAACGGATTTATCAGCTCTTCCTGGGTCTCCAGCCTTCTGTCCTTCCAGCTAGAGCTGCATTTTTAGGTTTCTGGTCCTCAGGCCCGCAGCTCAGACTGGTGCTAATCTGCTGGCTTCTGCTGGGTCTCCACCTTGCCAACTAACCCTGCAGATCTTGCCACTCACCAGCCTCCATCATCATGTGAGCCAGTTCCTTATAATAAATCACATATGTGTACATATATATTTGTATGTATGTTTGTGTGCATATATGTAAACACACACACATATATAAATAAATGATCTCCTATTGATTATATTTCTCTGGAGAACCCCAATTAATACAACTGCCACAAAAACATTTTGACAAATTATGTGTTCTCCTGGGATTCCGCAGGTTTTGATAGATGTATCAGCTGGCATTGAGCTGGAGGAGCAGCTCCGGCTTAGGAGCCAGCATTTGGGGGCCGTTTCAGACTTCATTTAGCCCTTTGGTCTCAATGTCTTCAGGTGTAAAACTGATGTCAGTTTGAGCAGACATCCTGAGCGCCTGCTGCGTGCCAGACTGTGTGCTGGGTGCTTTATGGACTCTGCTAGTCCCCATAACATCCTTGCCAAGAAGATACGGCCAATTCTCATGACTGACGATAGTTTTATTCTACAAACCCATCACGAACACTGAATTAACGATTACCCGGCCATTGCTCCTAATGGAAACACAACCTTCGGTTTCTGTGATGCGATCCCCTGGTCACATTTTTGTCAACTGATCAATACACAACCTTTTTTTGATGTGCTTAAGGACACCTTATTTAATATATGTTGTTAATTCATTAACATTGAACTCATGGCCAATAGCACTAGAACGCATGCCTGAACACAACTTAACTAACACACATTTTCTCTGTGAGGCACATCATAGCCTTCCAGCTGGGAATGTGTGCGTTGGACGACTCAGACTTTTTGCCATTCCATGCATGTCTGCAAATGACTGCCAAACTGCCCCTAGTGTTGATCCTCAGGTGACAAACAAATTTTAGTGAGTAGGTAAATTCACAAATACAGAATGCATAAATAGTGAGGATCAGCCATATTCTTACCCGTATTCTACAAATGCGAAAACCAGGGCTCAAAGAGGTTATAACATCATCCAGCTAGTAAGTGGAAGGGGAACCTTTCCACGATACAAACCCAATTCACCACTTTCCCCCAGACTTTCCCTTCCTCTTCCTGGGCTGGGTAACCCCCGGTGTGCAGGTCCAGCCCAAGAACAATTCCAAGAACAGCAATAGGGATGGTGATCACAGCCCACATTTACTGAGCACCTACTATGCTAAGTGCTTTCTATGTACTGACTCATTTAATCTTTACAACCACCTTTATGAATCAGTTATGTGTGCTAATGTTATCACTGTAAATATGCACAGAGTAAGTGATGTGACCAATGTCACCTAGCTTGTAAGAAGAAGATCCAGGATCCAAGTGCCAGCAGCTTAAGTAAGTCGCTGGCAGGTGCACTGCACACATATCCTGGCACCTAACCCTAACGTCTACAGCAACACAGCATGCTGTGGGGGAAATTACCTATTTTTCTTTCTGCTTTTCTCCAAAAGACTGTGAGTTGCTAAGGACAAAAGCCAAGTCTTATTCCTCTCCATGTCCCCAGGATCTAGCCCAGATGCTGACATGCAGCAGGTGGTCAGCAAATGATTCACAGACAAATAAATGAAGCAGAACATAGGCACCTCTGTCTCTCCTGGTGCCCAGCACAGGGCCTGGAACACAGTTGTTGCTAGTAAGTATTTGCTCAAGAAGAAAATAATCAACATGTTTTAAGAGCAGGGTCATTTTTCAGCAAGAGAGAGAGGACTCGATGTTCTCAGATTGCACCTGCCCCCCGGCCCAGGCAGACTTGGGGCCTGTTCCTCCTCTGAGCTGCAACCAGATGCATCCTGGCTCCAAAAGAGTCCAGTTAATTAGAACCGTGTCTGCCAATAGACAGAGTGGACAAACATGGAAGGAAATTATTAGCAGCAAAGAGGAAGGGAAGGAGGGAGGGGAAGGGCGGGAAATCAGCAATTTGTTAGAGGCAATGAAATGGAGCAAGTTACGCCTCCTGCTAAATTACCGTATGTGCTAATTGTATATGCACCAGTAATTATTGGCTGCTGCTCATTTACATTTGATTATTATATTTGCAGTTTTTAATTGCATTTGAATATTGCTGCTGCTAGTACTGTCAAGATTGTCATTAGCTGTCAGCAGTCCTCAGCACTGCCTCTGCTAATGCAGCACAGATCTGCTACCAGAGCCTTCATTTTATCCAGATAATGATGACAATGGTAGTGACAATAATATTAATGACAGTAATCATAATGACTCCCATCCTGAGTGTCCACTGCTTTTAGGGAGCTGTCCTGGGGACTAGTTCATAGAAAATAATGCAGAATTTGAAGTTTAATAGAATTGGGGTACATTCCTAGCTCAGTTCTTTACTACAGTGTGTTTTTAGGAAAGTTATTAAACCTCTCTGGTCTTCATTTTTTTATGTGTACAAACAGATACTTTGCAGAACTGTTGGGCAGGTTAACAATAGGTTAAAGAGTCTGACGTGTGGCAGGGGCTTAATGAGTGATGCCTGTTACTACTCGCCTTTGCTCAGAAACCCTCTATGTCTCCACTGCCACTGACCTTGCTTAGGACCTTACCCCTCTCACCTGGACTGACACAATAGCTTCCTAACTGGTTTCTCTGCCTCCTTCCTTCCTCCTCCAACCGATATACAGCCAGTTTTGCTAATGTGCAAATCTAGATGCATGTCTTTTCCATGTTCATAGATTTTTAATGGCTCTCTGCAGCCTTAGGACAAGTCCTAAGCCTCATAATTGGTGCACAAAGCCTTCGTGAGCAGGGCCAGGCTGTCGTCATGGATGGTGACGTGCTACCCAGATGCCCTTGTAGGACTGCAGCCTCATCCCCCAGCTTCTGGGTGTTCTGATGGCAGACAGCTCTCAGCTCTCAGCCATGTGAGAATTGCCTTGCTAAACAGAGCTGCTTTGGGCAAGGCCCTTTTATGGGCAGCCCACTGCGAATGGTTGGTCAGCATGGTGTATAAAGTCTTGGCCCCTTCACCCCAACTCAGGATAACTCTGAAGAGCTGTCCAGCTTCAGAGCACCCCATGGGGTCATCTGAGGCTTCACTGAGACTGCATCAAGGCCACTGTTCTCTCTGCTCAACTCTGCCTCCCTCTTCCTGTCGATGTTGGTCCCCAGGGCACTCCCTGATTAGCTCCCCAAACCTCCTTCTTGCTAATTGCTCACCTCAGTGTCTGCTCCTAAGAAACTAACTTGCCACACAGCTGCTTCTCCAGATTTTTCCCCATCTCTCCTGACATGTGCCAGATGTCTGTCCTTCCCAAATATGCCATTTATGTCCTAGGTCCCTGTCTTTACTCATGCTTCTCTCCCTTCCCAGAAGGCCCTGTCAAACTTCACAGCCTAGAGAGTTCGTCCTCCTCTGGCAGGGCTCAGAGCAAATGCTGCTTCCTCTGGAAGCCTCCCCGGATCATTCCAGGCGGAGTTAAGGGCTGGGTCTTCTGTGCCCTGTGAGGCCTGTGTGTGTCTCTGAACACTGACCTCTCTGCACTGTAATCTCCTGTTTAGCAGTTGTTACCATGGACATAGATGATGACCCGGCTTCTTTTGGTGGGAACAACTAGTGGGACATTGTGCCCATGAGCTGCAGTTTTATTTTCTGTAAAATGGGAATACTGAAATTGATCTCACAGTGATCCTGTAAGAATTTGGGATTCATTACTCAACGTGTCTGGTGCAGCCCTGGCACAGGGTGGGTGCTCACTGGTGTCATTGTGGTCAATAATGACAGATATCCAGCAAGCATGCATGTGTGGGGAAGGGGGTAAGAGCAGCGGCTCTGAGCATAGAAGAGATAGATATCTATCTCATCATAGGCACTATGCTTTTCTTATTCTGGTCCTAGACATTTTACAACGGAGATGTCTGAGGAGAGGGTGTTGTAGCCTGAGCTGGGATTTCTCCAAAGGCTACTTGGGGATCCCCAGGTTGGAGAAGTTTAAGGAATGTGAATTTAATAACATTAACCTTAAACATACCCATTTACAACCCCTACCTTCTCAAGTTGTCTTCATGGACATTGTATAACCTGCCGAGAAGCAGCAAGGACAGGATTGTCATCCAAGGTGAAGAAACTGGTGCCCAGATGGGGATTGACATGTTCTCAAATGTCACCAAACAAATTAGTGAAAGAGCCAAACTGAGAACCTGGGTCTTCATACCCTAGGAAACAGGGCCCGTGCCCTACCTCTGTGCTTGATATCTAGATCAAGGAAGAGTTAAATCATGCTGAAAAAGATTGTTTCAATAAACATTAAACCTATATTTTACAATGAGTTTTATGCTGCTTTGGGTTTTTGCTAACCCCTGCAGATGCTCATTAAATTAAGAAATGAAGGAAGGGGAAGAAGAGAAGAAAAGAGAGGAGGCAGGCAGGCACCAGAGCACAAGTCATAATTCATTCATTAATTTATAAATTCAATAAACTTTTTGACCCTTATTTGCTGTGTGACCTATATAAATTAACCAAATTCTCTGAACTCCATTCTATATATCTGTTATATTTTTGTAATACCAACAGAGAGAATTCTTTTGAGAACAGAGATATTGAAGGTAGAAACCTTCTGCAAACTACAAAACTCAGTAAAAATGCATGCCTGTAACAGCAGCAACAATGGCAGGAGACAGAGCAGTGGTAGTAGCATACTACAAAAATACTGGTATAGAAAGACATGGTATTTTTATATCCATATTTTGGAAAACCTCTAAAATAAGTCACTGAAGAGTAGTAGCCCAGCAATATTACTCATTGAATAAAAGGACAAGTGTCTCCCAAATATCCAATTTGACTAACATGAGCAGCAAAATTGACCAGCAGTTTTGCAATAGTGGCCCTATGTTTAGAAAGCAAAACTAAAAACGTAAGTGTCTCTTTCATATTTTAAAAAAAAGGGAACATCCACCATAAGACACACCAGGGTACATTATGTCTCCAGGACCCTTTCTTTGTCATGTGTGAGCTCCAGAAACGCATCACAGATGCCCTTGGGGCATGACTAAAGCTGCAAGCATGGGGCATCTGCCCTCCTGATTTTGTTAGTGTAGAAAGCAGATGCACTACAGAAAGCACGGATCTTGGAGACACCAACACCCGAGTCTGAGTTCCGGCTTGTCCACTCACTGGCTGTGCTACACTGAACAGGGTAATTAATGTCACTCTGAGCCCCATTCTCTCACCTATAAGATGGAAACACTAGGACCTGAATTTTCAGCAGTATGGCATATTGCATATCCTGAGATGACCCACTACATTATCCTACAAATACTGTGAAAAAACACATTCATATCTGAGGTTTCCAACAATGAGGAGAGAACTGCGAATAAGAAAGGTAAATTGAAGCTAATCCATGGGCACCCTGGACATCTTTGTTGATCTCAGAAAAAGAGATGCACGTGTTTCAATCAGCCCAAAGGGATTAGCCAAGGCCCTGGGCCCATGCAAGAAAAAAAGCTGCAACCAAGACCCCATAAAGCCAGGCCTCTCTTAAGGCTACATTCTCAGTGATAGGGTAGCAAGGTAAAAAGAAACAAAAGAACAAAAGGATGCACAAAAGAAAATTATCCTCCTTGGCCAGGGTTTTGGGTGGAGGGAAAAAGCCTTCTCTAAGAATTTATAACCACAAACCTACCTATCATCCCACAGTTTGGCCTTCAAATGTAGTCCACCTGCATGATCTTGGAACCCCCAAGCTTAAGAATTCACTTAAAATTGCCCTAAGTTGTTTACATTCCAGGCACTGGTCAGAACCAACGGCAAATACCTTTGGTAGGGACAAATGTCAAAGAAAATTATAATGCAATTTACAGACGTTTTTGTAGAAGAAACCAATGGGATGTGGGGGAACAATCCTCAAATCTTTGCATGACACTAGTATCATTTTTATATTAAAACTCAGGTGAGGACAGTCTCCTTTATAAGTATAGTTAACAAAAAATCCTTGGCCTGGAAATCACAAACAGCAGTGCATAGAAAAATAATACATCAGGAATAAGTTGGGATTGCCCCAGATATGCAGAGATGTTTTAATATTAAAAAATCCAGCAATACAATATACCACCTTAGCAGAGTAAAGGAGAAAAAACTATGTTATAGTTTTAATTGATGCAGGAAAAATATATGAAATTCAACACTCATTCATAATAACAATAATCTGTATACCAGAAATTAACCTGATAAAGCATATCTTCTTCCAAAACTCCACAGTAATAAGTATATTAGAAGGCTCCCCTTTTAGGATTAGGACCAAGACATTGTACCAAAGATCTCAGCCAAGGGAATGAGAAAGAAAAGTGGAAACCGTAAAGGCTATTAAGAAAGAAACAAAGCCACAATTATTTATAGATGATATGATTGTGAACCTAGAAAAAACCTGGGGAGTCTAATACAAATTATTAGAATGTTTCTGCAGATAAGATCAGTAAAGAAAAATAAATTGAATTCCAGTTACCAGCAACAAACAGAATATACAATTTTAAAAAGAGGCCAAAGCATAAGTACTTAGGATTAAATTCCACAACTGATGTACGATTATTTGTGGAGAAAATTGCAACACTTGGATGAAAGGCATTATAAAGACCTAAATAAATGGAAAGAAATGACATGTTCATGGCATCAATGACATAAAAATATCAGCTCTCCCCAAATTAATCTATAAATTAAATGCTTTTCCCGTCAAAACTCAATAGTTTTAATGTAACTGGACAAATAGATTCTAAAGCCTGCATGGAAGAACAAGAGAAAGACACCCAAGATAAATTTTGAAGAATGGTTGGAAAGGCTTACCAGAACCTAAAACTTATTATAAAGCTAAAGCTAGTAAGAGAGTGAGATATTGGTAAAAGACAGACAAATAGACCAGAGAAGCAGATGAGAGAGGTCAGATACAGACCCAAGCAAACATAGCAACATGGCAAATGGCAGAAGTGGCTTTTGCAGATCAGTGGAGAAAGACACAACGAAACCACAACCATCACAAAGGAAGGTTGATGAACTTGACTACATTGAAACTAAACTTCTGTGTATCTAAAGGTACCATAGAGTGAAAAGATATGCCAGACTTGAAGAACATATTTGCAATGTATCTGATTGATAAAAGGTTAATATCCAGGTTGCATAAAGAAGCCACATATTAATTTAGAAAAGCAATGGTCAAGAAAAATTTTAAAAGGTTAAAATGGGTAAATCACAAAAGAGTAAACCTAAATGGCAACTAAGCATACCAAAAATTTTAAGGAGGTTGCTCTTCCAGGTAGGATACAGTCACAAGTGACTTCTCTCAACTCAACAATGACAACAAAAAATCCAGAAACACTGTAATAGAATTCCTCTAAATGCTTCAGAGAGAGCTGATGTGTAAAGAAACACATGTGAACTAAATTCCAGAAAGTGATGATCCATTCACAAGAGAGGAAAACAACAGCCATGCTCATCCCTGGCAGAATACCAGGACAAGCAGGAATCTGTCACAGATTGGAGTAGGGAGAAACTAGCTAAAGCTTTAATGAACTTATGACATCAGTGTGTGAGCTGGTAAGAAAGATCAGAATTCTAAGGAGTACCAGCCGCAGAGCAAGACTGCACCCCCCGACCAACTCTTTCCCTGTGGCTTTGTCAAAGGCTCAGGGACCAGCAAAAGACGAGGGCTGAGAGGTATTTCCTCCATGAGTCACACACGGTCTTCCCCAAGTTCACTGTAGTTGTCTGAAAATGGCAGGTCAGGAGAGCTGAGATAGATAAATCCTACACATGTTGAACTTTAGCTACCAAGGGCTGGGGCTGGGGCAATAAAACTGGGAGAAACTTCTCTGAGGCATTCAGGCTGGAGGGGTATCTCCCTAGGTCTGGGGTAGGACTTCAGGGCAAAGAGAATCCACAAAGCTAGTAGCCAGGCTGTACAGCAAAAAGAGAAATCTCCCAGGGTCCAGGAAGCTAGCAACTCAGCTGTAAAGCAGAATTTCCAGAATCTCACCAGTGCTCAATCTCCAAGCACAACATAAGGAAAAACACTTATTTTACACTCAATTCATTTGAAGCTAGGAGTGAATTAAGTCAAATTAAAGCTGCAGCAAAGCTAAGATCCAGCTTAACTAGAAACCATATTAATTTAATCTCCAATGCTAGTGACCTGACACAAGAGGGGGCATGCTTTTTTCTGGATATAAATATTACTTAATCTAACATCTACTGTTATTTTATACAAAATTCCCAGAATACAATGGAAATTACAAAACACACACACACAAAAAACCCCTAAAATATTCATGGCTGAGGAAATAGTCTGTAGCCACAAATACCAACAGTGCCCAGAAGTTGGATTAATCAGAGATGCACTTTAAAATAATTATGATGATAGCACTAAACTATCTAGTATAAAAGATAGTTAGCATGTGTGAGAGGATGGAAAATTTCAACAGAGGTATGAAATCATAAAAAGAGAATAAATTAGACATGAATCATAACGTATCAGAAATGAAGCCCAAATTAGATGGTCTTATGAGTAGACTTGACTATGTACAGGAAAGAATCTGTTGATTTTGAGACAAGGCAATAGAAAAATATCCAAACATAAATATACACACACACATACACACACACACACACACACACACACACACACATATGAAAAAAACAAAAGCAGAGACTTCAAGATCAGAGGGACAAAATAAATTGGTTTAACATATATGTACTAAGGGACTCAGATGAAGAGGAGAGAGATAACGGTACAGAAAGAACTATTTGAAGAGATAATATAAAAAATTCCACAAATGCCAAGGAGGGCAAATACAAAGAAATCATATCTAGGTAAATAAAAGTCAAATATCTCAAAATCAAAGAGCAGGAGAAAATGTATGGTGCGGGGAGCAGGAGGAGTGGGGGAAGGGAAGAGAAGACAGAGAAGAAGGAGGAACAGAAAACAATTAGATACAATTAACACTCATATGAATGACAACTGACTTCTCACTAAGAACAATGTAGGCCAGAAGACATCAGAGCAAAGTTTTAATGTACTGAAATAAGAAGTATACAGCAACTGAAACTATAGTCAGTGAAAATATCATTTATAAATAACGGTGAAATAAAAACATTCCCAGACAAAAGCTAAGATAATTAATCTCCAGCAGACCTGTATATAGGAAATGCTAAAAAATATAAATTAAAAGAAGGATGACAGGAAATGGTACCTGATGAAAGACCAATCTACAAGAAGGAATGAAGGGTGTGCAGAGGGTCACCTGGGGGTGACCACATCAAAAAGAATAGGATATGGGCAGATATAGAATATTTTAGTATAATATACATATATATTTTAAAGTTAACTATTTAAAATGAAATAATGGAACTTAGAATATATATGGAAACATACTATTAGATAATTTATCATACACAAATCAATAAATATGATTCACCACATAAACAGAAGCAAAGACAAAGACCACATGATCATCTCAATAGATACAGAAAAGGCATTTGATAAAATCCAGCACCCTTTCATGATAAAAACCCTCAACTAGGCACAAAAGGAACATGCCTCAAAATTATAAAAGCCATATATGGCAATCCCACAGCCAACATCATACTGAATGGGGGAAAGTTGAAAGCATCCCTC
>CAUYRT010023873.1:0-20526 GCA_963574885.1 Lepilemur ruficaudatus
AGTTGCCTTATCTTGTTACATTCAAAAACCTACTCTGCCAAAGTAGTCCAGAGAGTACATACATAGTGCTCCAACTGTATCTACTTACAACCAACACTCCATTTTAAGTGTACAATTAAATGATTTTCAGTGAATTTACCAAGATGTACAGTTAATCACATAAATCAGTTTTAGAGGAATTCCTTTCCCCTATTGAGACCCCTAATTCCGCTCCCCAACTACTTTTCAAGCATATCCCACCCCTCCACAGTGCCCACCACATAGCTCAGACGTGGGTTTACCCCCCACCCCCCAAATCCCTAGTGAACACTTCCACCATTTGAGCACCATAGTGTTAATCAGTCAATACCAGTTTGATGGCGAGTACATGTGGGGCCAATTCTTCTGGTCTTGTGTCACCTCACTTTGAATAATGGGCTTAAGTTTAATCCAGGATAATATAAGTGGTGCCAGCTCACTGTCATTTCTTAAAATTGAGTAATATTCCATTGTAAACATATACCAAATTTTAATGGATTTAAAGGAAGTTTTAAAGGGCAGATGAAGGAAGGAGGAGGAGGGCATCGGTGCCCGAGGTGGGTAGACGTGGCATTAGCAGGAGGGAGGAATGAGGTGATGGGAGGAAAGCTGGGGACTGTAAACACCTCATTGCTTATTTTACAGCATTACGTGAATCTACACTGCTCATGAAATTGCCGTTGTTTTCTGGCAAACTTTATCTTTTTGTACTTTCAGTTAAAAAAATTAAAAAAAGGAAAGGGAAAAAAAAGAAGGTGCCTATACGCCATCCCAGCAAGATCCATTTCTAAAAGTACAGATTATTTCTTTTAAAGGAAGAAGAAGAATAAGAAGAAGAGGAAGAAGAAAGGAAGAAGGAGGAGGAGGAAGAGGGCTGTTACATGTGTAAGTGGTTGGGAGTCTTAAATGTGTTCAAAATTGCACCAATAATTAAACCTCAGTCTAGCCTTCAAATGTGCGACTTGTAACCATCATCACTTTTGGAACATCTGGAGCTACTTCAGTGATTTGCTGAAGTATTTACTATTGACTATTTACTATTTACTATTTTCTTTTGGTTCCCCTTCAAGTACAAAAAGAATCCTAGCCCCTTCCCTCCATCTGACCTTAGTCACCTCTGCAAACAAGACTATATGTGAAAACAGGATTTCTCTAAAAGAAAGAGCTGTTGTCACTGCTACAATTGCATAAATGGTAAAAAGCAAAATTTAGTCAATTATCCATATAATTCATGTCCAGGTGCACCTTAACCTTAGAAATAATTAGGGTAGTGGACATGATTCTTTTAATTTTCCAGATAAATCCCAGTGCCTATTATACTACTTTAATACTCTTTATTCAAATTTAATATTTCTTGTCAAAAGATATTCATTATGGAGTTAGAAAAACAACAACATATACCAAACCCTGTGATTAACTCAATTTGTTTTTTTAAAATTTTGAAAAATTACTTCAATGGACAAATTGTTTAATAGGAAGAGAAAAAAATTGGCCAATGCAAGAGCAAAGTCCCTTGAGCATCTGTTTAGAAGCCAAACATCTGTTCAGTTGGTTTATTTTTCTTCTTTTTAGAGCTACTAAATAATAACATTTCTTGTTAAGTGAAAATTCCAAGAAAACTTTAAAAAGATTCACATTTCTGTCCATTTATCCTATGAACACTATTATTTTCAAAAGCTAAATGCCTTATAATAAAATTTGTGAACAAAACTGCATACTGATGTTTTGGAAATTCTGTTAATTTTAGGACAGGATTCAAAAATGGACTACAAAAAACAATTTTTAGTTCCCATTATTGTACAAAGTTAAGATGCCAAAATTATCCCTCTTTGCTGCCACCTGTTGTTCCACCCAATAAATGACTCATTTATAATATTTCTCCTTTGAACATAAATTACTCATCAAAATTGTTATTTCTAGTATTAAAATCAGAGTATTGTCATGATACGTTTTTGTACAGGGAATCTTTTTTGTCTCTAATTGTTGGGGAAACAGGTTTTCAAGTACTCATGCATGACCACACAGATTTAAATTTTTCTCCTGGCACATGCAGTAGACATTTGAGAAAGTTGAAAAGACAATGGCATAGAAAGCCTATAGTTTCTAAACAAGCACACGATACCCCAAAAGGCTTGTAAACTAATTGTACTGAAGTAAAGGCACTTAGCTTAATGACAACATTTTTAGCCCTGGAAGTAAAATTAAAATTCAAGACTCCCCCGTCCCCACTCCTCTACTCCCAAATGGCTTTGTATCAGGCACTTTATTAAAAACTGGAAATATGGAAATGAATGTAAGATGGTCCCTGTTTTTGAGCAATTCAGAATTTAAAAGAGAAGACAAGTTACGTTGCAAGAAGGAAGTCTCTTGTTCCTGTTGATACAGGATGTATTGGTGATGAATTGGGAATCAAGACAGGAGACTATGATAATAATTTTGCTATGAGATAACATCAGTAAAAAGGAAAGTATTAGTAACACAAATGGAGAAGAGGCTATGAATAATTAAAAGGCTGAGATTTGGTGACTAAAAATGTTGGGAGCAAAGAGATCATTCCAAGTTCAGAGTGAGGGAGGTTGGAAAGGATTGTTGGTTGGCAGGAAAAAAATGGTTCTTTAGCTATATTTTATTTACTAGAATATCTATACCCCTAATGCAACTAACTGAAATATAATCTGCCCCAGCCCCAAAAAGCAAACCACAATAATAAGCCAACAAATAGAAATCATATGGCAAATAATTGAGTGGCTCCAAAATAGCTATAACAAACATATCTTAAATTAGGCTCTTCTATTCCGTCCATGTTATATTATTTTTGTCTCGTGCTAAGGTGGTATTAACTTTTAGAATCAATTTTAACATAGCTAAAATTTTAATGCACAGTAGTTTAGAAGCAGGAGATTAGGATGGGGAAGGTCAGGAAACAATTTCTGGAGTCAAACACTTCAGTAGCTGTAAGAGTCATGGCTGACACTCCAGCTTTCTAAATATTTTAAACTTCAATTTTTTTAAAATTTATGTTTTAATATAACCTTTTGCCTCTCTCAGGATCTGTTGCCATTCATCTTGGCTTTAGACTAATGCTTCAGCCAGGAAAGCTCTAGATGTCTGAAGTGAGTTAGCAAGTGATCTCCTGCTAACTCTTAAATCGACTGTGCCTCCGATTCAGGATACTGGTTCACTGCATGACAGCCAACCCTGTACTAACAGCAGCTGCAACCGCAAAGATCATGTACATGCTCATGTAGAGCTAAGTAGGTGCCAAACACTGTTCCAAGTTCATTGAATACTCATGTAATCCTCCCCATCACCTTATGAGGTAAATGCTATTATTATACCTGCTTTGCAGATAAGAAATGGGGCACAGAGACCACACAGATAAGAGCTGGATCTAAGATGCAAACACAGAAGATCCAGAGCCAGAGCTTCTGCTCTTACCCACTGTAGACTACACTTTCTCAGTGATGAGCACCAGTGAAGAGCCTTTCCAATGTGAGCAGGGTTATTAGTGTCAAAGCAGCTCAAAGCTTTCTAGGAGTAGACATACGAAGCTAAAGGCATTATGACAAGGGCAGTATTTTGTGTTTCAAACCATGGTTTCATTTTTGGTGGAAATGGTTTAAAACATGAGTCACTTTCTCACATTTGACTTCACAAATAGACATAGTAATTCAATGAATCAACCTGTACCATAGTAAATATATATCTTTATATCTATAAAGTGGTGCTATGTGTTATTCTTGCCATATGACCCTCTCATTGTTATCGAGGTTAACAAGGCATTTTAATGAGCATCCTCTGCTCCCCCATTTCTGATTAACCACCCCTATTTCCTGGCTTGAGATGGATTTGGCACATAAATTTTAAACATTAAATCACTTGTCACAAATCTCTCTCCATATATAATATGAATATGACAATAAAAGTAATAAAAATTGGAACATAGCACACAGTATAAATAATATTCTCTTTAATTTTTTTCTACTAGATTTCCTAAATTACAAAGCTAACTGCTCATTTTAAAGAGAAATCAATGACAAAATTTATTTTAAAAATAACCTCTCTCTGCCTGTCTTCCTTAACTCCTACTCAATGAGATATCTAATATTAACAGCCTATCATATGAAAGACAGGGACAGAGGGGCAGCAAGTAAAAATACAAAAACACAAAACCAATTCAAACAAATACCGAAAATGAAACAAACAAACAATAACAACCCTCAATATTTGTCCCGGCATTTCTGATTGATGTAAGTCTACCTAACCAAAATGTGTGTGACAGAAATTAGAAGGGGAAAAGCAGAAAGGTATGCACACACCTGCACATGTACACACAAATACACTTGCAGGGACAGGAATAGGCTGGTATTTTGCTTACTGAAAATATTAATAGCAAGTCCCTAGGTAATATGTGCAACATGATTCTCTTTCAGTGGAAACAAGCAAACCTTTATGTAAGCATATATACTCCTATGCATTCACGTTGCTTCAGCAAGAATAAAAGTGTAGAAGGTTACCACTGGGCTGTTAGCATTTGTTACTGCAAAGGATGGCATTGGAGATGCCATGAGGGGAAGGGAAGGGAAGTCACAAGGCCTCATTATAACCCATTCTGCCAATCAAAAAATAAAAAAAAAAAACAAAAACCTGGAACTCAGGAATACTAGTTTGTTCAAATCTAAGGGCAATAAACCAAGTAGGGGAGGATATTCTTCCTATGATATATAATGATATATAATCCTTACAGCCTCCTTACCACTTTTTCTGGAAATTTTGCCTGATTTTCAGTAATAGATTTAAAAGGTACTTTCTTATTTTAGCTCTTTGAGGAATCTCCAAATTCTTTTCCACAAAGGTTGCACCAATTTGCAGACCCACCAACAGTGTAAGAGAGTCCCTATCTCTCCACATCTGAATTCATGGTGCTGTTTCCTAACTCTGTCTTTAGTCATGTTTCTGTCTCTACCAAAAACAACTTTCCCAAATCCTTAGCTACCTACTTAAAGAGTGCTCAGCCTGAAGACTCACTTTTAGCATTTTTTCCTTCAGGGAGACTTTATTGCTTCTCTTCTCCCATGTGTTATGTTAGATCTTCTTTTCAGTTAAGACGCATTGGGTTCCTACACTGTGACAGCACTTATCACCCTGTTCCTTAATCATTGCTTTCTTTATCTATCTTTCCTATGGAAATGTGAGCACTTTGAGGTTAGGAAATATGTTGAATTCAATTTTATGTTTCCAGCACTATCTTAGTGTTTAGTGGAATTTAGTCAGTGTTCAAAGGGTATTTTTTGAATAAATGAATAAATAAAATCTGCACCTTGAAACTCACTCTCTTTACCTGCCACACATAACCTTGTTCATTTTTCACTGAGAAACAGATCCATGACTTCCACAACTTCCCTTTTCATCCTCCGTGGAATGTACCTGACTTTATCTTGTCTTAGTAGAAGGAATATTTCAAAATTTGTTTCCTTTCTTTTTTTCCTTTGCTTGGCATTTTAATATCTATCTTTAAAAGCAAATTTTATTGTGTATATTTAAAGTGTACAACATGATGTTTTAAGATATACATAGTAAAATGGTTACTATAGTGGAACAAATTAACGTATCCATCATCTCACATAATTACACATTTCTCCTCTCCCATGTTGTACATAGAATATTTGAAATTGTTCATCCTACATATTTGTTGCTTTAATCCTTTGATCTTCATCTCCCCATTTCCTGTCCCCTCACCCTGACCCTGGTAACTGCTATTTTATTCTCTTTCTAAATATACTTGACCTTCTAATTTTTTTTTAGATTTCACATATAAATAAGATGATGCAATATATTTCTTTCTATGTATGACATTTCACTTACCATAATGTTCTCTGGGCTTATCCATGTTGTGGCAAATGACATTATTTCCTCCTTTTTGAAGGCTAAGTAATATTCTATTGTACATACATATATATACACACCACAGTTTCTTCATCCATTTGGCCATTGATGGACACCTAGGTTATTTTCACATCTTGGCAATTGTGAGTAGTGCTATAATAAATGTGGGAGTGCAGATATTTTTACAAGGTAGTGATTTCATTTGC
The DNA here is from genome assembly GCA_963574885.1 of Lepilemur ruficaudatus. Taxonomy (NCBI): domain Eukaryota; kingdom Metazoa; phylum Chordata; class Mammalia; order Primates; family Lepilemuridae; genus Lepilemur; species Lepilemur ruficaudatus. The sequence continues at coordinate 6,111 of CAUYRT010023873.1, forward strand.
TTTGGATATATACTCAGAAAAGGGATTGCTGGGTCATATGGTGTTTCTATTTTTCATTTCATAGAAAGCTCAATACTGTTTTCCATAATGGTTACACCAATCTACATTCCCACCAAAGGCTTTCTCTACACCCTCTGTAACACTTACTATCTATCATCTTTCTGATAATAATTATTGTAATAGATGTGAGGTGGTATTTAACAGTGATTTTGATTTGCATTTTTGTGATGATTAGTGATGTTGAGCACCTTTTCATGTAACTGTTGGCTATTTTTATGGCATCTTTGGAGAAATGACTATTCAAGTCTTTTGCCAATTTTTAAAATTGGGTAATATGTTTTCTTGCTAGTGAGTTATATGAGTTCTTTACAATCTTGATATAAACCCCTTATCTGATTTATAGCTGGAAATATTTTTTCTCAGTCTATAGATTATAGTTATCTTTTCATTTTATTGTTTGTTTCTTTCCTGAGCAGAAACTTTTTAATTTGATATAGGCTCATTTATTTATTTTTGTTTTTGTAATCTGAGCTTTTGGTGTGATATCATTTTCAAAGTCAATGTCAAGGAGTTTTCCCTTACATTTTTACTAGGAGTGTTATGGTTTCAAGTTCTGTGTTTAGGTCTTTTATCCATTTTGAGTTGAGTTTTGTTTATGATGTAAGATAAGGGTCCAAATTTATTATTTTTGCATGTGGAAATCTAGTCTTTCCAGTACCACTTACTGAAGGGACAATCCTTTCCCCATTGCATCTTTTTGGAGCCCTTGTTGAATATTAGTTGACCACACATGTTTGGATTGATATCTGGGCTCTCTATTCTGTCCTTGACTCTGTGTCTTGTAAATCTATTGTGGCACCTTGGTCTTGGAGTACAGGTTTACTCTTTAAGGCAGGCTTGGATAAAAATTGCCCTCAAAGCCAAAGTCTGTGACATAGAGGCACCCCCCAGCATCTCAGGCTCAGGGGTTTGGGTTGCAACTGTTGCTCTGATCCTTGGGGGGAAGCACAGAGCACTGGCCAAGCTTTGGAGAAGAAGTGATATGCTGGAGATTGGGTCTGGGCAGTAGGGTATGGCTGCAATTTGAGCACCAATGCCAATTGGGCACAGTAGCAATATAAGCCCAGGGGATGAGGAACCACACTGTGGTGACTCCAGACCCTGGGATGGTGGGACACAGCAGTATCCAAGACCCTATGAGGCCAGGAATAATAGCAGCAAAGATTCTGGAAGGTTGGAATACGGTGGTTGCTTGGCCCTGGGGGGCAGTGAGAAGCACATTGATGATTCTGTTCCTCAGGAAAGGAGGTGTCTCAGCAGCTCAGACTCTAGGGGGCTAGTCTTATCCCAGGTAAGCAAGGTACTACAGTTATTTGGTCTATAGAATCAGGTGTCTCGGCTTCATCAATGCTCTGTTTCCAAGGGACACAAAGTACCACATAGCTCAGCCCTGAGATAAATAGCTGCTCAGCTCAGCCAGGGCAACAATTCCCTGGGCAGTGATGTGTAGCTTGAGCTCAGAGGTCAGGGCACTATTTTTCTGGGAGTTCAGCTTAGGAACTGGGAAGTGTAACTGCTCCAGGTGGCCAAGGTATCGTTTCCTAGAGAGGCAGTGTGTTACCATTTTATTTTAGGCCCTGAGAGGCAGGATGCAGCAGTTATTGGTAGGTCTAGATGGAGCAGCAGGTTGCCTCACAAGGTAGAACATACAGCAGCTCATCTTGAGAATGGCAGGCCACCAGGAAGATGTGTTTCAGCATCAGCAAAGCCTCATGGATGGGAGAGTGCTGTGGCTACTCACTCTGAGAGCAGGACACACTCTAGTTGTGGTCCTGGTTCCAAGAAGGTATGGAACAGCAGTTGTGTGAGCCATGGGGAGCAGAGCACAGCATCTCCCTTTTCTTTGGGGTCTTTTCTTTCTTCCTGTGTGAACTCCAGGAAGCACCCTTAGCTGGGCTTAGCACCTGTTAGAACTGCAAGAGTCCCCAGTGGTGAGAGTTGTAGGTGTCCAAGGTGGAGATAGAGGCTGCTGTGGTCCTCTTCCTTACCTTTTCCCAAGAGGGAGAAGGATCTCCTGATTCTGAGCACATCCCAACAGAGACACAGGGCGGCAAAGGTGAGGTGTTTTATTTCATTCCCTATGTGGCCATCTCGGATTTTTGTGCTGCATAGCAGGGTTTCTGCTACTCCTTTGAGGTACTCTGGTGCTCTCTCTTAGTAATTTTCATCAAAATGTTGTCTGTTATTCATTGTTTTGGCTCTGTTGTTGGGGTGGGTGAATGCTAGAGGATTCTAGTCAGCCCTCTTGCTGACATCACTCCTTCAACACCTCAGTTTCTTTTCAAACTTACAATTTTCACATTGCCTTTTCCTCTCATTGTAATGTAAATCTCTCCTTCCCACTGACTTCATCTCAATTTTCTCACATATTGAGATATCCTCTACCTTTAAAAACTTAAAATCTCTAACCTGCTTTTTTGTTAAGTTACTGCCATACGTATTTCTCTTTGCAGAAAAAGTTATTCAATGTTTTGTCTGTACTTACAGTCTCCATTTTCTCTGCTTGCTTTCATTTTTCAACCAACTGTAGTCTAGACCTCTAGTTGATTTGGTCCTTGTGTAAAATGACATTTCCAAAATACCAGAAAAAAAAATAAAAATAGTACGTGGGATTTTGGTTAATATATTTTTTCCTTTTGTTGCTTTTATTCTTTGATTCTCTGTCATCACTGCCCTCTCTCAATTTTTTCTCTTCCTACTTCTACGAAGCTCTATCTACTGACTTTTTGAAGTTCCTTTGTTTTTTCTGATTGGCTTTCACCCAGTATTTTACATTAATGTTCATTATTTTGAAATCTACATCTCTAACCATGTTTTCCAGACAACTTTTAATTGCCAACAAGGTATCTTCAATGTAATTCATACTGGAAACAAGCTTACCTACCTGAGACTGAAATTACTGTCTTCTCTACTAAGTCTACTTTTTCTCATGTGTTATCTGTTCAGGTAATACATCTCTACCAGGTGGTAATCCTGAAAGCACCTTTGGTTTATTTTGCTATATGTACTGAGTTTTCAATTATTAATTAAGTACTGTTAATCCCCATCTAAAATGGTCTTCAAATGTATTTCTTCTCTTCCACTTCCTCCTCATCCTCCTCTTCCTTCATCTTCATCTTCATCTTCTTCTTTTCCCGCTGCTTCAGGTCCCATCATTTATTGCCTGGGTTAGCACAGTAACCTTTTCACATGATGTTCCTTGATATAGTCTGTATTTCACATTGATCATATTCACTCTCTAAATTTATTACTATAATTGGACTTATTTTAAAATATTGTCATTAATTAATGTGTATTTCATCAAATTCTAATTTATTTTGTGTTTCCAAAACACAGTAAAAGGGTCAACTTCTTGTAGGTATTCAATAATAATTTATTTAGTTGTAGTTACCAAGGTATTAAATGAGAAAGTAGAGATTTAATATCTAGTTAATGTAACTCTAAAGTTCATTCTCTTTTCATTACATCAAAATAAGATAATTGTATCAGAAAAGAAATTTTCAGGCTCTCTCTGGGAAAGAGTAAATATTTAACCAATCTACAGTCTCTTTCACAACTTGAAAGCTCTATGATGAGAAATGAAGTTCAGAATGGTAACACTAACATTAATAATATTACCATATATTTTTAATCCCTACATAATGAATACTGAACCTTACATTAGTATGTCATTTAATCTACAATATAGCTCTATATGATAAGTAACATTCTATCACTTTGTGGCAAAGACTTCAAGAAATCCATTTCTCTTCCTCCTAACCACATAGTCAAATATCATCTCAGCCTTCCTTACAGTCAGATATGGTCATGTAATTAAATTTTAGCCAATGAAATAATGAACCAAAGTGATATGCGATTAACACAAATAACTTTCACACTTGATCTTGCATGTTCTTTTCTGCTTTCACATGACTTAAAAGCAGTATTCACACAACATTGGTAGTTATTAACACAAATTGAAGATGGCAGAACATTCATTCTTCTAACACACCTCTACCAACTCATGTCCCCCATTCCTCCCTGCTATCCAGTCATGGATGTCTAGGAGCATTTATTTCAGACTTTCACTGAATAAGAAATGAAAGTATACTACATAAGTCCAGATATTAAGTAAAGGGTGAAGCTTCAATTTGAACTCATATCTGTCCACGTCTAGAGTTCACAACTCACCATTACCGCCTTGAGATTTAAGGAAAAAACAAACTAATACATACCAGAAATTTTTTCAGCATCAAATTTTGAAGCAAATGAGTTCTATTTTATAACCTCTGGTAAGCAGGAAATTACTTAAAAGAATACAATCAAACACAAATATTTGTAGTTTGTTAGTATTTTCTGTGATCTTTATATCCTGCTAAATTATCATTTGTGTATGGAAATTAATAGCATATTCTCTTTCTAACACAATTTTTCATTTGTTCTCTTGCCACTGCAAAGTTACTATACAAGTGTTTATTAAAATCCTTTTATAAGGAGAAGGTGAATCATTATCTTTTTGTTTATTAAAGAAGTCAACTTTATTTTTCATTCAAATTCCTAATTTCTCTTACTGATTTCTTTGACTATGTTTGTGCATTGACACAAATTTGCAGGAAAATTTTACGGTTTTAGTAGGGAAAAGCTCTTAGATAAAACTGTTTTTAAAACATCATTAAACAAGAATAGTTACCATGATAACTAACTATTGTCTTATTAGCTCTCTTGGACCAAATATATATTTTGATCAGCTTTTGAAAAAATACTCTGGTTAAGAAATATTAGCCAGAAATATTATAAATTTTTTTATCTACTTAAACTATAGAACCCTATTTTTCAGTTTATCTAGACTTTTCTTTTGTTTTTACATGTTGGCACTCTTAACTGTTACTCACTTTGGAGGTGAGGCACATAGTAGAGAACATTTTCATTAGCATATGAAGGATGGAAGTACTTGTTTTGGAGAGTGGTCAGACAAATTTTTGTCTTCTTTCACATAAGAGTAATCATATGTTTACTCTTAATTCTCCTGTCACTCCCAATTCCTCAAATCCAGGGAGGACTTAGATTTGTTTTCTTCTGGATATTGAGGCACCTGGCTAGAGGCAAGTCCAGTATTACCTGGGAGTTCTGACAAAAGTCAAGATGTCTGAATAAATAAATTCTCTTTATTATTATATTAAGTAAAAAAAATTCCCAAAAGAAATATTTCCTAGGGAGTACAATTGGTTATGGATAGAAAGTAAATCATCTCATTTCTGCAGATATGAGTATATCATACCATTTCTGTATTCAATGTTTGCAGTTGTCTAAGTGAGATTCTACCCTCAGGTTGAATCAGTTGAGGTTTTTATCTCAAAAACTTGATCCAAAGTGATCCAGCTGTGCATACTGGCTTTATCGTATTTTGTCAACAATTTGATTTTTAAAAGTGCTTCAATAATGTGGAATTTTATAGAATCCCTTTGCAAACAGGCAAATTGGAAGAAATGTTGAGGATGTAGAAATCTGTTATTTATACCTCTTACTTTCCCCATTAAATTGCTAACTAAAAAAATAAGGCAGAGTGGATTTTTAGGGCAGTTAAAATACTCTATATGATACTCTTATGGTGGCTACATCTTGTTACTACACATTTATCTAAACCCATAGAATAAACAACAAGAGCGAACCATAATGTAATCCATGGACTTCGACAAAGACGTGTCAATGTAGGTTCATCAATTGTAACACATTTATCACTCTGGTGGGGGATGTGGACAATGTGGGAGGCTATCCATATGTTGGGGTCAAGGCATATGAGAACTCTCTATACCTTCCTCTCAGTTTTGCTATGAACATAAACAGCTGTAAAAGAAAATAGTCTTAAATAATGCTGGCTAGAATATTTTAAACTATTCCTCATATAAATTATATATAGTTGATATTATTTGCTTGTGTGTAGAAATATAAATAGTACCCTCCCCAACACACGTGCGTGCACACACACACACACACATACACAGAGTGAGAGAGAGACAGAGAGAGACAGAGAGAGAGATAGTATATGTTAAAAGACCAGGTTAGTAACAGTAAAGTTTTTCATTTTGAAATGGTTTTGGATTTGGAGTGGTTTATATTCTGATTTTATTCGGTTATCAGAGTACCTTTAGGCCTTGGTAAGATAAATTAAATATAAAACTATTCTTTTAATTTAAAAAGATATAATAAATAAATGTGGGTACCCAATAAAGAAAATATTGGCATTTATTGTCTAAGTCGGATTAAGAGACAACTAAGGTTTGACATAATCTCGTATGTTCAAATTTCTTATCAGATATTCTTTTACCCAAGAAATATTTTTCATTAAAAAATAAGTACTGTAGATTGTTTAACACAAGAACCAAAAAAAGTTCCTTACATCTTGCCTAAAGCATCTAACCTCAAAACTAATTAGGTTTTATATACAAAGGAAAAAAATGATTCATTAATATTTAACCCCAGAATCACTGGCCTGAATGTAAAAAGAAAATTTAACTAACATCAAATATTAAATAGTAGTAGAATTTGTATCTTCGTGATTTGAGAGTTTAGATGAAAGACCTCTAAGTATTGTTTTGCATTATATTCTTATGTAAAAAATGACTGTAGACTATGTTCCATTCATGTTTTTAAAGGGTCATTTTGTTTTTATTTATTTATTTTTTTTTGAGATAGAGTCTCGCTCTGTTGCCCAAGCTAGAGTGTGTGGCGTCTGCCTAGCTCATAGCAACCTCAAACTCCTGGGCTCAAGCAATCCTTCTGCTTCAGCCTCCAGAAAAGCGGGGACTACAGGCATGCACCACCATGCCCGGCTAAGTTTTTCTGCATGTTTTTAGTTATCCAGCTAATTTCTTTTTATTTTTAGTAGAGACAGGATCTCACTCTTGCTCAGGCTGGTCTTGACCTCCTGACCTTGAGCGATCCTCTGGCCTCGGCCTCTCAGAGTGCTAGGATTACAGGCGTGAGCCACCGCGCCCGGCCTAAAGGGTCATTTTTAAGCAAATTATTTTCCTTTCTCACCCCAAAATATCAGAGCTCATATATTTACTAAATGATTGTCTATTTCCTGGAATTTCTTGATGTAAGTGGTACTCCCTTTTTTGGTATACTTTTATATGGAGAGCTACTGCCTTTTTAATCAATTGTTCTGATCAAAGGGAAAAGAAATACCAAATCAAATTGTGAGTATGTCTGTCCACAGAAGCATTCATTATCATTAAAAGTTTATGATTCCTGTTCTATATCCCTTCTAGCAAAATTCTGTTTAAAAGACTTTTTAAAAATGTATTTTTTTTTTTAAAGAGGCAGGATATCACTATGTTGCCCAGGCTGAACTCAAACTCCTGGGTTCAATCAATCCTCCCACCTCAGCCTCCAAAGTAGCTGGAACTATAGACACAAGCCACCATGCCCTGCTCCTAGGGGGCTTTGTTAATAATTCTTTGCAAATGCATTCCATATTTCAAACTTAATGAGAAACGTGGATTATGATTATCATTTGATAGCATGGCACTCAATATTCTTTATAACATCTTAATAATTTTAAATATCATTTAAATCAAAACTTATAAAATGTGTAAAATATGATTTTTTTAGTTCTCTCTTATGGTGACAAAACAAATTCCTAACTGACAGTATTAAGTATGGCTGTATTAAGTATGATCCCTTTCTTTGTAAATATACATGTTCAGAATATCTTTGTTTTGAAGTTATTTAGTTTATTCCAAAAATTATTTTTTAAATGAGAAATATCTGCTAATACTGTGAATTCCAATGCTATACAATTATTATTAATCAAAATTGACACACAGAAGTTCTTTGGAGCCTAAAATATTGACTTTCTGATCCCACAAAAGGAGTCCTGCATTATAGTACTGCTATTTTTATGCAAATTTGGAAAAAGAAGCCAAGAACTCAAGGGTTAAGTATAAATTATTAACATGAGTATTATTTTCATTAAACTGCAAATTTTAGAAAGCTTCAGACTAGGCCGATTGTAATCTTCCCACTTGTTTCCCTGGGCCTTCCTTTCCTGCTTTTTATTAGCGTATATTTCAAAATCAACAGTGGCAAAAGTAAAATATAATATAGAAGATATAATCTACTAAAATAAAATTATAAAACTCATTCTAAAGTCATATAAGGGTCGATATTAAACTATCAAAATTTTGAAAATGTGTGATGCTTCTTTAATATAAATGGTTAGTTTACTGTAAATTTTCTTATTTTATTTTTTTTGAGACAGAGTCTTACTCTGTCACCTGGGCTAGAGTGCCATGGTTTCAGACTACCTCACAGCAACCTCAAACTCCTGGGCTCAAGTGATTCTCCTGCCTCAGCCTCCCGGGTAGCTGGGACTATGCATTTCTGTTTTTAGTTGTTCTGCTAATTTTTTTCTATTATTATTATTATTTTAGGAGAGATGATCTTGCTCTTGCTCAGGGTGGTCTCAAACTCCTGACCTCAAGCCATCCTCCAGTCTCAGCCTCCCAGAGTGTTAGGATTATAGGTGTGAGCTACCATGCATGGGACCAATTTTTAGGATTAACATTGGTCTTTTATTTGTTGGCCTTTTGAATAGGCTTTACATCCAAACTGACTAGCTTTCAATTGTTTCACTTTTAAGAAGATGTATTATTTAAATTCATCTATATTGTACCTAAAAATTCCCAGGAAAAATATGGAAACAAATATATTTTTACTTAAAAAATTGAAGGTGTGTACAAAGTCCAACTTGATGCGGTCCAACAGAACAATCTGTAATGGTGGAAATGCTTTATATCTGCACTGTCCAATACCGTGGCCTGTAGCAACATGTAGCTATTGATTATTTGAAATGCTGTTGCAATTGAGGAACTGAATTTTTAATTTAATTTAATTTTAATTTTTAAAAATTTTAATAGTTTTGGTAGCAACCACCATATTGGATAGTGCAGACATAAAACATTACATCTTGGGGGGTGGAGAAAAAAATAAAATAAAATAAAATATTACGTCAACTTTTTGCCCTTCCTGTTATTCTTCATATTTTCCTAAAATTATGCATATTGTTTTATCATTAGCATACAAAACATTATTGAGGAAGATACAACAACTGTCACCACTGTAATTTTCAAAAGTGTTCAAAGTTTGAACTACATGCTGTGAAACTTTTTCAATATTTTTTCTTCAATATTTGATGGAGTAACAAAGTTCTATTTTCAAATAAGTGACTCAAATGATGATGAGCCTAGAAGGACACATATAATTATGTTACCCAAAATAATTTTCTTCCATAATTGTTTCTTTTATATGATCACTACTTTCAACTTTTAATGACATTCCTTTTATAAATGAATGACTTTTCATAAAGACATCCATTACACTTTCTAGGACCAATTGACTTCTTCTTGAATGCCTGCTTTTAAAAATACATTTTTCAAGTATTTTTTTCAAGGCTTTTAATGATGAAGTCTTCACTTGATTAAAATACATGTTTCATTTGTTGGTATTTTGAGAATGACAGGCATGGTTTTATATAGCCAAAATAATTTATAAAACCTGTCACAAATTTGAGACATTTATTATTGTGTATATAAGGAAATTCCAATCATAGGATTGTCCGAAAGTGCTCCCTGAACTGTGGGTGGTGTAATTGACATGATGTTATTTTGAATATATTCCCCAAATTAGTGATTGATTGTATATCTTAGATTTAATAAAAATAATTTAAATTTTTATTGTCAAAAATGTTAAACTATATTTCCTTTTGTGTTTTTTTGTAGTTATGTTATTAACACATATATAATATATAATATATCATTGCTATCCTGTTTTATTCCATTGATAAACTCTAAGCTTTCTATTTCTGGAAGATAGAAACACAAAGTAAAGAAAATAAACTTATTGAGTCAAAAAGTTGGAAAAATATAAAGAATCATTATTTTTAGTCATATTAAAAATACTTTTCAGATGAGAAATTGTTCTTTTTAGTCACATTAATTTTACTTACGTGATTCTATATGGCAAAAAGAAATGAATAAAATTGAGTCTAACATTGGAAAAATTTTAATTATTACTTTAAATAATATACATTAAGGGAAAACACACAAGTATATAAACTATTTTATATCTGTGTTATTTGGAACACAGAATAGCTAAGAAATATTGAGAAATGTTGGAAATAAACTTTCATATAATATATATGAAAAGCATTAGAAAAACTGGATCCTATACTGTTTATTCTATGCTACAAGTTTAGAAAAACTGGATCCTATACAGTTATTCCATGCTACAAGTTTATTTTCAGGTGGGTTAATAGAGTTCTTTTAGCATTCAAGGCTAAATTTCTTTGTATTTAATTCTATAACAAGAAGTAAAGGAATTGCTCACTGCTGTGCTTTTATAGTTAGATATATTAGCATTAATAAAGAGAACAAGTAGTCATTGATCCAGAAAAGTAAACCATATTAAGTTGAAAACACACTGGTATTTTAAAATGATTATCTGTAGTCACAGGGTTATATTAATTTTTTCTAATTAAAAGCATACAATATGCAATTATAGGCAAAGGTCAGTCTTATTTTTAATTATTTTTCCCATGTACTGAGACATTTATTTCTCTGCAGATTAGAATTTGCAAGATTAAGATACTTATTATTTAAAGGTCATGCATTAAACACAGGTGAAGGGCATTATACATTAACTTATGTTTCTAATATAGGGCATACATATATATGTGTGTGTATAAAAGATGAGAAATGAGAATAAATATACTAAGACCACTGCAAAAAGTAGACATTTTAATGTTCTTTTTTCTCTTTCACTTCTGCCTTTATTTTTTAAAAAGGGCATTAAATAAAAGCAAGCAGAGGGGGGAATAGTCAAACCAATATCAAAAGTGATATAGTGACATAGGTACATCTTAATTATATATATTTTTAGATATATATGATTTTAATATATATTATGTATGTGACTTTTCAGCTAAGTCATCTTTTCAGCTGTGTCATCTACATATAGAGCCTGGAATTACATACTAGTAAACTTACTTTCAACATCTGAAAGATTAATCACAATTTGAAATATGTGTTCATATGGGCAGAAAGCACAGTATGAAATCTCAAGTTTCTGCATGAAATTTAATTGATCCTACTCTGAATACAGGATTTTGGATATAGTATATTATGGAGAATATTGATTCCTATGTATTAATGCCATTGGTAGGTATAACTTCATCTTTTGTTTTAAAAGTTAAAACCAATTCGCAGATAGCAAAAAGGAAGCAAGGAGTTTTTAAAAGCATGATTATCAATGGGCTGTGGGAAAAACAAGTGTATAGTGGAGGCAGATACCGAAAGAATGCAGAATTTGAATGATAGAATATAACATTTGCCTCATTAGAAGTACACAGAAGAACAAAAAGGGAAAAAAGGGAAGGTCAACACCTTGAGAGCATAAGATTGAATTTAGGTGACTTTGATAAATTAGAGAAGTTATGAAAAACAAATGGAACTGACATTCAATAGAAACAAGTGTAGCATAATGCAATTAAGACAGAGAAAGGGGTTGCATGAAGGCAACGAGCAGTAACAGATTGAAGTATGTAACATTCATACCGTGCTCAAGTAGGAAGGAGAGTGGAGGTCATTTAATAGAGGAATAAAGAGATGTAGGGAGCCTTCACAACTCATCATTAGAAGAACTAATAATATTATATCTGTCTCTGGTCTAGCAAACCAGTTATTTCTCCTCAACACCATATTGTCCTAGCATCTAACAGGAAATGGTCCAAGGAATCATAATTGATTGACAGAACTAACTCTTCACTCCTCAATATTCAATCTGTCAGCAAATCTTTCAGCACCACTAAACACATATCCTGAATATCTTTATTTCTCTCATTTCTAGTATTTCTGTACTGGTGTAAGATACCATCACCCAACCCTTTTCTGACATCCACTTTTCAAATAGCAGATCAAGTGATTCCTTCACCTGATACCACATCATGTTTCTTTGTTTATAAAACCTACTGCACTGTAATGGTATCAGAATGAGAGACCAACCTCTGGACATTGCTAACAATTCTTCATATGATTCGGTCCTCCCCACTCCCACTCCCACCTCTCTACATTTGCACCAACTTTCCTTCCTTCTATTTCTGAAAGAAGCTATGTTCACAACTTCCTTATGATGGTACGTTTTCTGTTTCTTAATTAAAAACCCCTTTAAATGGCATAAGTATAACCAAGGAGTCTAATAATATCTTTGAAGTTTTGCATATTTCAATAAAAAAATTTCAGATTAGTTGTGACAAATATTTTACCCCAATTTTTTTTAAATATTGAAAATTTAAAATAAATTTTTGAGTAAGCACATTCCTTATGTAACTAAGCTAATTTGTAGGTGACTGAAACACAAGCGCAGTTTCTTTCCCCAATATGAATGCATCTGTATTCAAGGTCACATTTTGTTTGAGCTTTGTCACTTTTCACATGAAATTAATTTTTCTTTGCTGACTATTGTCATAATAATTGGATATCCACTCCATGGAAAGCAATTCTTCGATGTTCCAGTCATATCTCTGCATTTAAATAAAAACTTAACAGAGCAGAAAACAGAAGGGAAACGTGTACCCTGAATAGGAGCTCTATTTTTGCCCCCAACTCCAGGTGAGCACATGTTCTGCAGAGGTAGAGGCAGCTTACTGATGTCTACCATTCTCTTCGTTTGGTGCCGCAGGTGGCAATTATCAGGAACCATTTATTTTTTTGCCTCATACTATTTCTTTGCTTAAGCTCTCACAGCCTTGGAAACTGTTCAAGAAAGCACAGGTCTGGGGAAGCTGAGCAATACTCATTATATAACCAAAATAGTTCATTAAACATAAACTGAATGTAGGATTGTGGCTGCAGGCAGCTGTCTGGTCAGGCTTTGCCACATCCAGGTTATTTTAAAGTTGGTATAAATTAAGTTCCTTTTATGCAAGTATCTCCAGGGCTCAGGCATATCTCAAGAGGGAAGAAATATAATTAATTTTGGATTCTTACATATTCAATATACCTGTGAGCACTGCTTTGGAGCCATTTATAGAAAAAATCCTTCTATCATTAATATCACTGTAGTTCTAATTGTCAGCAACAGATTCAAACAGATAGTATACATGCATTTTGAAAAAAAAAAACTTGCAGAAAAGAAGCTGTTCTTTTTCTTTTTTGTGTTACAAGCAAAAAAATTCTAGTCTATGTCATTCCAGAATATGATTAGACATGAAAAATTGTGCCAAGTTTGGGATGAAACAGTAATGCTGATATAATTTTTCTGCTCAGTTTCCATGATTCATTTAGGTAAACCAATTTAAATGGTTTCATTCCAAATATCCAAAACTTTTAAAATACAATTTTGTTTTTATTCATGCTAAGAGATTTTTTCTACATTTTCTATATTTTATTATATTTTTTGTCAGCATTATTAAATATTCTAGATAAATACAATTAATTTTGATTTTTCAGTTTTATTAAAGTATAACTGAAAAACTTGTATATATTTATGGCATACCACATGATGTTTTGAGATATGTAGATAGATATACATATACAAACACACACACACACATACACACACACACACATAAGCAGTGAAAGGATTAAATCAAGCTAATCAACATACCCATCACCTCATATACTTAAACTTTTTTTGTGGTGGGAACATTTAAGATCAACTCTCTTAGTTGTATTTTCAAGTATGCAATGTGACAACCCAAAATAAGTGAGTGAAGCAAAGATCTCAATCAATGGAGGTTTATTACACCACAATTTAATAGATGTGCCAGGGGAAAACAAACCACAAATGCATCTGTGACTTTTTCTGAAGAGGAATTTTGGAACTCAGTGTTTCAAGGGAGATGGCATTCAGAAAGAAAAGGAGGAAGGTGATGTGTAATGAGACAAAAGTTTACATTCTTGTGATGCCCAGGAAATCTACATTTCACATAAGATAAGGTGAATGTTTGAAGAGTAAAAAGGAATAAAGGAAGAATAAGTTATGCAGATGTCTCTGGGTTGATGGAAGAATGATCTTGTCCTTTCTCTGTGCTGCACCTGGGAATATAATCTTGTAATTAACATTATTGGTGGAGAATCAAACAGCCTTTAGTTTTAGGAACTAGTCTTAGCCTGTAGATCCACAATTACAATTTGCACGTCCTTATTTATGGGAGGCTGCAGGGAAACTGAGGAAGGGCAAAGGGAGAAGGGGACGCGGGTGCGGCAGGCCCACGAGGAGGTCAGCTACTCCTCCCCGTGGAGCCAAGTCCCTAAGATAGGGGTCGCCACAGAGGATAAGAAAATTGATAGAAAGTAGAGAGAATAAAAGAATACAC